>VFSX01000266.1:145000-205000 GCA_016618255.1 Chlamydomonas sp. UWO 241 | reverse complement strand
TTTGCGTTTTTTTTTTCTTTTTTCTTTTTTCTTTTTTCTTTTGCGGCGTGTCCGTTGGTTAGTGGCGGTCGGCTGTTGGTTGTTGGTTGTTAGGTGTTGGTTATTGGTTATTGGTTGTTGGTAGTTGGTAGTTGGTGACTTCGCTTGCCTCACTTTGCCGCCGCCGCATCACTGCTGCTTTTCCCTCTCCCTCCACCTGCCGCCGCGAGCGACCGCGGAGCTGAGCGGAAGCCGGCCTTCGTGAGCGCGGCCGCGAGCGCGTCGCCGACGTCAGTGAGGACGGAGGAGCGCTGCGTCTGCTGCTGCGTCTGCTGCTGCTGCTCGCCACCAGTGGCTGCTTTGCCGCCCGCCGCAGCTGCTGCTGCAGGTGCTGCCTCTGCCCCCGCTGCTGCTGCGCCCACTGCTGCGCCCGCTGCTGCGCCCACTGCTGCTGCTGCTGCTGCACCAGTTTCGCTGCCCCCGCCGCCGCTGTCGCGCGGCACGAGCACGTGCACGAGCGCGGTCTCTGTCGCGAGGTTCACCGTCGCACGCACGACGCCCGGCTGCGACTCTAGCACGTTCTTGACGTGGCTCACACACCCGCCGCACTTCATACCTGTCGGTGCGGTGGGGAGGGAGGGTGTGTGTGTCCGCGGTGGGGGGGGCACCTTATTGATGTGGCTCACGCACCCGCTGCACTTCATGCCTGTCGGTGCGGTGGGGAGGGAGGGTGTGTGTGTGTGTGTGTGTATGTGTGTGTGTGTGTGTGATGGCTGCGACTCTGGCACATTCTTAACGTGGGTCATGCACCCGCCGCACGCCATGCCTGCCAGTGTGTGTGTGTGTGCGTGTGTGTCTGTGCGCGTGTGTGTGTGTGGTGGCTGCGACTCTAGCACCGTATTGACGTGGCTCACGCACCCGCCGCACTTCATGCCTGCAAGTGTGTGTATAGGGTGCTGTGTATGGGTGGGTGGGAGGGAGGTCGTGAGAAGAGCGGGCAGCGCTCACGTGCAGGGAAGCTGGCGTGGTTGGGCGCGTGCGGGGGGGGGGGGACCCCACCTCGGCGTATGCTCGCACGCGTGTGCAGCCCCGCGTGCAAGCCCCCTCCTCTCCTCGCCTCCATGCCCTCTCACCTCCCACGTCCAGCAGCACCACCTCCTCCACCAGCTCTCCAGCGGCTTCGTTCACAGACACGTCCGACAGCACGTGTGGCGTGGTAGCTGCCCCGCCTGGGCCGCACCCCTCGCCAGGGCCGCCGCCCCCGCCGCCCCCGCCGCCGTTGGAGCCGCCAGACAGGCCGCCGCCGCCCACGCTCGTGGCGATGACCGCGCCGCGCGACCACTGGGCGGGCACGCGCACGCGGGGGTGCCAGTGGGCCCCCCCACTGCCGGTGGGCTGCCCATGCACGCCATGCCCATGCTGTGGGTCTCCATGCGGGCCGTCGCCCCGATCGGCGTCTCCGGGAGGCTGGGACGGCCGCCATGTGGCGCTCACCACGGTGAGTGTGCCCGCACGCTGCTGCTGCCCGCGCCTGGCGACATGACTGCAGGATGTCCGCGAGGGCGTGAAGAGCCGCATGCGTGCGTGCATCCTGCACCCGTGAAAGCTGGCAATTGAGGGAGCTACAGAGGAAGCCTCGTGTTAGGTGTGCATCACCTAGGTGTGCATCACCGTTCAGATGCCACGCACTGCATTTTTGGGCGTGCGTGGCAGTGTGGAAAGTGCAAAACACACTCTCAGGTAACCCCTATTGGCCAGTGCCGTTGGTTGTTACGATGCGGGCGCTACCTTGCACCAGCCGCTGCAATGGTGGTGGCGCGCGTGCGTCCACTGCGCCAAGGCGACCCAGTGCAGTGTCAGTGCCAGCTATGCGCCCTGTATCTGCCGCTCGCGATACCCTCAGCAGCTCGAGCAACAAGGACTTTGTGAGTTGGGACAAAGAGGGAGAGGTCAGGGGGCGTGTGTGTGCAGTGGTGTGCTTGTGTGTGCATGGCATTGTGCGCACGTGCACTCATGCAGCTGCAGCATCTAAGAGCCGTACACATGTCTCCCCGCTCTCTCCCCTTTGGAACTTAAGTATTGACATCCACATCCAGTCCTAAAGCTCCTGCGGGACACCTCTTGGCGTACTCAGCCCCACCTGACACGCATCCTGCATGCCCCCGTCCACCGCACCCACCAGGCGGCCGGCCTGCTGGAGGGCGTTGTCATTGCGCTGCTAAAGACGCGCCTGCGCATGTGCGGACACATTGAGGTCGGTACTGTTTGCCCTTGGTCCCAACCCGACCACACGCGTGCACACACACACACACGTGTGCACGCACAAACACGCACGCACGCACACACACGCACGCACACACACATGCACACACACACACCATGGTCATCTGTGCTTCCTCCACTAATATGCGAGGCTGGCTGGAGCTAGTGCGCAGCCAAATTTCTGGAAGCAACCCAACCAATGCCAGCTTGCCTACAGCCTTACTCTACTCTTAAACACCAAAACCCGATGTACACCCTAACTAAGGTTTTCTAAACCCGCAACCCTAACCACAGAGGTGGACATCGACTCTGATGGGCCAGCTGTCACGGCGCTGACCTTATTCCAAAAACTGAAGCACGTCACCCTGAAACCATGAAACCTAAGCCCTAAAACCCGCAACAAAACAACTAAAACCGCAACTCCAAAAACCCAACCACAGGTGGATGTCGACTCTGATGGGCAAACCCTGCTGTCATGTGGCGTTTACCTACACCCAAAACCTGAAGCACTGCACCCTGAAACCCTGAAACCTAAACCCTAAAACCCCAGTCGCGACAAGGTCAATTTATAAAAAAAATATTGCCGAAAAAGTCAAAAACACATCAAAAGTGACGTCAACACGGGAAAAAACATCGCTAGTCATACAGGTCGTTTTGAGTGGGTGTGTGGGGACTGTGCTAAACCCTGCACGCCCTCAAACCTACCTTAACCCGCAAACCCTTAAAATCCTGACCACACAGGTGGACGTTGACTCAGATGGGCCAGCCCTGCTGTCGGGGCGCATCCGCGGTGCACGGTGCTACGGGACAGATTGGGAGTCTCCGCTGAAGCTCACCGCACGCATGCTGGAGGTGAGTTGGCTGTGGGGAGAGCGAGGGGGGGGAAAGAGAGCAGAGAGAGAGCAGAGAGGGGGGGGCGAAGTGTATGTGCGCGGTGCTACGGGACAGATTGGGAGTCGCTACTGAAGCTCACCGCACGCATGCTGGAGGTGAGTTGGCTGCGGGGAGAGAGGGGGGGGAGAAAGAGAGAGCAGAGAGAGAGCAGAGAGGGGGGGGGGCAAAGTGTATGTGCGCGGTGCTACGGGACAGATTGGGAGTCGCCACTGAAGCTCACCGCACGCATGCTGGAGGTGAGTTGGCTGCGGGGAGAGAGGGGGGGGGGAAAAGAGAGCAGAGAGAGAGCAGAGAGGGGGGGGGGCGAAGTGTATGTGCGCGGTGCTACGGGACAGATTGGGAGTCGCCACTGAAGCTCACCGCACGCATGCTGGAGGTGAGTTGGCTGCGGGGAGAGAGGGGGGGGAGAAAGAGAGCAGAGAGAGGGGGTAGGGGCGAAGTGTATGTGCCACGGTGCTACGGGACAGATTGGGAGTCGCCACTGAAGCTCACTGCGCACATGCTGGAGGTGAGTTGGCTGCGGGGAGAGAGGGGGGGGAGAAAGAGAGCAGAGAGAGGGGGTAGGGGCGAAGTGTATGTGCCACGGTGCTACGGGACAGATTGGGAGTCGCCACTGAAGCTCACTGCGCACATGCTGGAGGTGAGTTGGCTGCGGGGAGAGAGGGGGGGGAGAAAGAGAGCAGAGAGAGGGGGGAGGGGCGAAGTGTATGTGCCACGGTGCTACGGGACAGATTGGGAGTCGCCACTGAAGGTCACTGCGCACATGCTGGAGGTGAGTTGGCTGCAGGGAGAGAGGGGGGGCAGAGAGAGGGGAGGAGGGAGGGAGAGAGAGGCGACGAGAGAGATTGGGAGTCTCCGCTGAAGCTCACTGCGCGCATGCTTGAAGTGAGTGGGCTGTGGGAGAGAATGGGGAGAGGGAGAGGGGGGCACCAGAGTGAACACACCACCACAACCACCATGGGATTGTTGATGCGATGAATGGGCAACGGAGCGGCCTGTAATGAGTCCACACACACACACACATATACACACACACAAGCACACACACACACAGACACACACAAACACACACTAACACGCTTACGCGCGTGAACATGCTCTTAAACAAATACAATCACACATTCACACACACACGCACATGCACAAACACACACACACACACGTAGGTTGGCATAGGAGATGCTGCTCTCGACATTGGGACACATACACAGATGCGCACGAACGCACACACACACACACAACCAACCAACCAACCAACCAAGCGTTGCATCAGGCCGTCCGCATGCACCGGCGATGCCTGTACTACTAACAGCAGTACACCCCGGCATTTGTTACGAGGTCTGACCCGTGCACTGGGATGTCTTTCGAATAGCGGGTGACCGACCAGCGCCTGAATCGAGTGGATAGTATCCTTGGTTTGGGGGGGTACACACACACACACACACACACAGTTTGGCATCGGAGATGCTGCTCTCGACTTTGGCGCGCTCGTGAGCAGTCGGTCAGTCGTTTTGAGGAATGTGCCGACCGGGGTGGCGCGCATTGCGGTGAGCACGTGCGTGTGTGTGTGTGTGTGTGTGTTCAGCCTGCAGGTTGTTTTGTGGAATGTGTCAAAAAGGGTAGCGTGCAAAGTCGTGAGGGACACGGGGGGGGAGGGGGGCATTCGCACACCCACCCGCATGAACATGCGCATAACATGCACATGCACACACACACACACGGAACACACTAACATGCTACACACACACACACACACACGCACACACGTACGCACACACACGCACACACAGTTCTCTGCATCCGACTTTGGAAACTTCCTCGCGCACCCTCTCATGGCGGCCGCGGGGTCGCGAGCTGTCGCCGGCGCGCCGTTTGAATTCCTGCGGGAGGGCGTGACGCTGGCGATGAAGCCGACGCCACGCGTGGCGTTCAGGTGCGCACTGTTTCTGGAATGGTGCAGGCGCAGGCAGGCAGGCAGGCCTAGTGTATGTAATGCCGCATGGTTCAAGCTGATGCAAGCGGGCGTCAAGCGTCGTTCGAGCTGGCAGTAGCTGGCAGTAGCTGGCAGTAGTCCCTGTTACCTGGATAGGGGGATGCCTTGGCAGGCAGCCGGCTGGTGGCTACCGCCCCTCACAAGTAATTGTTAGGACCAGAACTGGACTTGGGTCTAGGCGGTGGTACTAGAGAGGTAGTCTTTGCTAGAAAGCCGATGTAACTGTTACTACAGGCTCAAGGGGCATTCAACACCTTCCACCCTCAACCCCTCAACCTTCCACCCTCAACCCACCCACCATTCAACACTTTCCACCCTCAACCCCTCAACCTTCCACCCTCAACCCCTCAACACCTTCCACCCTACAGGCTCAGGGGGCATTCAACACCTTCCACCCTGACTCCCTCCCTGTCTCCCTCTCCTTGACCCATTTGCACGTGCTGTAGTGCTTGCCACTCGTCACTCTATCTGGTGACCGTGCGCCGTGCTCGTGCCTTGGACCGGGGGCGGTGGGCGGGTGCCTCGCCCCCCCCCCCCTCCCCTCTTTCCTTGCTGCACTGTTTGCCACCCATTACTGACACTTGTGCGCCGTGCGCCGTGCTCGTGCCCGTGACAGGGGGCGGTGGGCGGGTGCCTCGCCTTGCCCAGCCCAGCCCCGTCCTCCCCTCATTTTCCCCTCACTCCTCGCTGCACTGGTTGCCACCCGCCACTCATCCTGTTGCGCATGCGCCGTGCTCGTGCCTTGTGGACAGGGGGCGGTGGGCGGGTGACGGGAGAGAGTACGATGTTGTGCTTGTGCCGCAGCAAGCGCAGCGTTTGCAGCAGCGGGAGAGGCAGCAGGAGAGGCAGCGGCAGCAGCAGCAGCAGCAGCAGGGAGAGAGGCAGCAGCAGGGAGAGAGGCTGCAGCAGCAGCATGGAGAGAGGCAGCAGCAGGGGGAGAGGCAGCAGCAGGGGGCGAGGCAGCAGCAGGGAGAGAGGCAGCAGCGGCACCAACAGCGTCAACAGCAGCAGCAGCAGCAGCAGCAGCGACAGCAGGGTGCTGGCGTGGGGGCCAGCACGGCAAGCCAGGCGCAAGGGCCGGGGACCGATGAGGGTGGAGGGAGCGGAGAGCAGGGGCGAGGGCGGGTGGTGGCTGTTGCTGTGTCTGCATGCGGGTCGGCTGGGCGCGGCGAAGCGGAGGCCATCGTTGCGACGGGGCTGACGGAGTTCTTCAACTCGCTGCTTATTGATCTACAGGTGTGTGTGTGCGTGTGTGTGTGTGTGTGTGTGTGTGTGCATGCATGTGCGGGAGGTAAGTAGGGATCGTTTGTAGGGTTTCAGGGCCCGGTCACAAACGACCGACAGCTGCTGTGGCGCAGGCCGCATGGAGTTCAACTCACTGCTGATCGGCCTACAGGTGTTTGCGTGTGTGCGCGTATGTGTGGTTGGGTAGGTGGTTGCGCGTGGGTGGGTGGGGTGGGGTGTGTGTGGGCGGGGGGGGGTCAGCTAGCTTACTGTCTGTTTAGTCAGAGTGCTAGCTAGCAGCCTCAGAGCAGCCCGAGGTGAGTTTTTCTATTCTTTCCCAAATTGCGCATCCTACTAAAAAAACACCAAACACCTCCTCCCCCTCCTCTTGCTCACTACATCCCAAATGAAACATCCCATCTGGGGTGTGTCGCCACATCGCAGGGCATGCAACTTCAGTTTGCGTCGTGTCGCCTTCTCTTTCCCAAATCGCACATCCTCTTTCCCCAACCGCTTCGTGCCTCGCCCACCCCGCAGAGCGTGCACCTTCAGTTTGAGTCGCTCGCGTACCGCCAGGCTCCAGACGCACCTTCACCTAGACCAGCGCCACTGCCACCGCAATCGCGCATCCATCGCAAGCACAACTGCCCCTCCATGCCTCCCACCTCAACAACTTGCAGGGCGTGCACCTCCAGTTCGAGTCCCTCGACGTCGCACCGCCAGACTCGCCCGACGCACCAGAAGCAGCTGCACGCACGCGCACCGCCACCAGAATCGCGCATCCTACAGCACAACTGCCCCTCCATGCCCCCCACCTCAACAAAACACAGGGCGTTCACCTCCAGTTTGAGTCGCTCGACGTCGCACCGCCAGGCTCGCCCGACCTTCACCAGACGCACCTGCACCCGGACCACCGCCACGAGGCTGTCATCGACCTGCGCCTCAACGTGCGCATGATTTCGTTCCCGCCGCTCGACTTCAGCTTCTGACCACCACTACTTTAGCTGCCGTCCACCACTTCAGCATCTGACGACCGCGACAGTCGTGAGCACACACTGTTCGCGACTGACGAGCGGACGAGGCGATGTGACGAGGCCGAGCGCTCGCCGCCATTGTTTTATATTTACCCTCTGGACGTCAAGAACGCCCATCAAGTTCCCCGAGTGGTGCGCGAAGAGAGGAAGAGTAAGAGCCGGCGCGTGTGTGGACGCGCTGAACAGCTCTCAACCCCAAAGACGATTCTCAGCCTGTAAGCCGAGTGTTAGCAAGCACCCTCTTAGGGTAGCTCTCTTCAGACGATGTTGCCCGCCCATCAGCTGTCTGCATCTGCGTGGCTGCGAGCGCCCTGCAGCACAGCCCTCCCGCGCCCCTGCATCGCCGCGACGTTGGCCTCGAATCGGAGCACTGCTGCTCGTCGATGCGTGACATGGGGGCGTGGCCTGAGGGCGGCGGCGCAGGGCCAGGAGGGCCCCGCTCCTGATGAAGCAGAGCCCTTATCTTTCGACGAAATAATGGCTCAGGTCGCTGCGGAAGCTCTTGCCGCGTCCATACCGCGCCATGTGTCGGACGACAGCGTAGCGGAACTCGTGGCCATGCTGAGCAGCGTGCAGGTGCTGGTGCTGCATGCACGCATGCATGGGCACGCCAGGCACGCATGCATGGGCACGCAAGCATGGAGCATGAGAGCCAACCCTTTGCGATGCTGGCTGGAAATTATGGGTAAAGGCAGCACGTTCATGGCCAGCATCCATCAGTGCGGTCGAAGCACACGACGCACAAACACGCGCACTCACGCACGGCGCACAATGGTCGCTACACACACACGCTCGCGCGCACAGTCGGATGCACGAGCACACACGAACACACACACACACACGCTGCATGCACACGCAGCCTCTCGCCACGCCATGCATGGCCAACTGGTGCATCAACTGCACGTCGCCGATGGCACCGAGCGCCGCCGAGTGCGTCTATTGCGGCCACGCGCGCGCCGACGATGCCCGCCTGCTCGGCAGCTCCTCCTCCACGCAAGTGTGGGAGCAGCTGCGGGCGCTGCCTGTCTGTGGGGGTGGCGACGAGGCAGGGCTACTGCCGCTGCCGCTGCGACGCCCACCGGCAGCAGGTGGCAGCAACAGTGATCAAACCACGGGCGCAGCAGCAGCAGCAGCAGCAACTGGTGGCAGCAGCAGCGGCAGCGTCGAGGGCGGCATTCAAGGGGGGCCAGGAGCAGGAGCGGGAGCGGGCACCCGCCCTGGTCGTGTCGCACTGCCTGGCAGCGTCGCCCTCGCTGTTGATGAGCGCATGCTCGAGCACAGGTCAAGCCTGCCGCCATACCCTGAGCGGTGAGGGGGCAGGGGCGGAGGGGGGGGGACAGGCACACACACACACATTGCATGCCAGATTGTTGCCTGAATAATGGCGAAATCGTTCCAGGGAGCTTCGCGAGTGCGTCTGTCAGAGCGGGTGGCCACTCGCTGCTATGAGGGCACAGATTGAGAGAGAGAGAGAGAGATATCGTTACAGAGAACTCTGCACGGCAGACCTAGATTGGCTGTTTCTGGTCATCATTGAGGAGATTTCATTTGGAGGCGGGTGACCAACCGTGCGCCAACAAGAGGGTGAATAACCTCATTCAAAAAGCAGTGGGGGAAAGGGGCAAATGCGGGTCACTGACGGCTGTGTTCGTCACTCCGCTTCGACTGAGTTTAAACTAGGTCTCGGCAGATTGACCTCCACAGTTGTGGAAATCTCGCTAAGAGGATCCACTCGGGTGTGACTCGCTTGGACAAGAGGTCCATGAACTCGGGGTGCTTGGAGATGTCGCGTTTGAAGTTGGAAAAGTGGGTGTTTGCGGAGGAACGGAACTTGACGGAGTGGGCGAAAAAGTCGCCGGCACTGAGCCGGTAGGATGTGATGGCGCCGCCGGCATAGAGCGAAGTCATGTCCGGTCGGCGGTACGCGAAAAGGGCGGCAGTGGGGGGGTTTATGATGTCGGGAGGGAGTGGGGGTGAAGAAGGGACGGGCGGGTGTGTGGACATGTAGGGTCGCGGGGACGGGGGAGGTGGGAAGCGGCGGATGAGAGAGCCGATGAACGTAGCACGGTGCTTGTTGATCGTGTCGATGATGGGGAACGTACAAGGGGGGGAGGCATGCATCGTGGTGGTGGAGGTGTGCCACGGTTTTGTTGTAGTTGATCGCAAGGGCCAGGTCTGAAAAGATGCGGTCGAGGAGGGTGAGCATGGTGCGGAGGTCTTCCTCGGAGGGGGCGAGCAGGGCGATGTCGTCGGCGTAGAGAAGGAGGGGGAGGATGGTGGTCAAAAAGTCCTTGCGGGACTCAGGGGTGTACAGTTTTCCGTCGATCATGTAGCCAATTTGAATGCCAGCGTTGGGGAGCTGGGCAATCAGGGACCGGACAACTGTGTCGATGTAGACATTGAAGAGGAGGGGGGAGAGGGGGCAGCCTTGCTTGACGCCAGCTTTGAGAGGGAAAGGGGCGGAGTATGCACCGTTGACTCGGGCTCTGGCGGTGGCACCAGAGTAGAGGCTTTCGATGCGTGCAAGGAGGGCAGGGTGCGCGCCGCGGTGGAGGAGGGTTTTCCAAAGGGCGGCGTGGTTGACACTGTCGAACGCCTTGGACAGGTCGACGTAAGCCACATGGAGGGGGGCGTGGGCGCGGTGTGACTCCTCTTGGAGGCGTCGTAGGGTGAAGATGGCATCGGAGGTGCCACGGCCCGGACGGAAGCCAAACTGGGAAGTGTGGAGGGTGGGCTCCAGCTGGAGCTTGAGGCGGTTGAGGAGGATGTGAGTGTAGACCTTGCCAGCGACGGGCAGGAGGGAGATGCCGCGGTAGGACTTGCTGCGCGTGGGTGGGCCCGAGGATGCGCCCTTGTAGAGGGGGCAGATGTCTGCTTGGTTCCACGCGGCGGGGATGGAGGTGGTGTTCCAACAGGTAAGGATGATCTGGTGGAGGGCGGTTGCGGTTGCGGTGCCGCCGTGTTTGAGGAGGGGGGAGGTGATGTCGTCAGAGCCGGGGGCAGAGTTCCTGAGGGATTTGATCGCGGAGACCACCTCGCTCAGAGAGGGAGGGGAGGCAAGGGGGGGAGGAGGGGGAAGGGAGGGGGCGAAAAGTGGGGAGGAGGGAGGAAGGGAGTGGGAGGGAGGACGGGAGGGGAGGAGGGGGGGGGGAGAGGGGAGGTGGGAGGGAGGGGGGACGGGGAGGGGGAGGGAAGGGAGGGAGGGACGGGAGGCGGAGCGGGGGTAGTGTAGGAGGAGGGGGAGGGAGACGGGGGCGGTGCGGGGGTGGTGGGTGTGAAGATGAGGTGGGAGGCGAGGGTGGCTTCGTCGACTTCCGAGCGGAGTGGAGTGTGGAGGACACGGAAATATTCTCCAAACGCGTCTGCCACCGCCTGAGCTCCAAAGCACAGGTGGTCGCCGACACGGAGGGCAGGGAGGGCGGCGGAAGGGGGGCGGTCGACGAGTTTGGACAGCATGCGGTGGGCGGAGTGGGGGTTGTTGTCGTCAAAATCGTGTTGCACGCGTTGAGAGAGACAGAAAGAGACATTCGTTACAGTTCCTACCGCACGCGCAACCTGGATTACGGCGCATGGACAGATTGACACGCACACGCACAAAACACACGCACACGCACACACACACACACACGCACACCCCTCTCTTGCTCAACAGCCCCGAGCGCCTGCGCGCCATCATGGCACGCCTGGGCGCGGCCGGCGTGACGCAGCGCTGCATGCGCGTGGCGTCGCGGGAGGCGACGGACGAGGAACTGATGCGGGTGCGTGTTTGTTTGTGTGCGGGCGGGAGGGGGGGGGTCAGAGAGAGTGTGTAGAGGGAGAGGCGACAGACGAGGAGCTGATGCGGGTGCGTGTTTGTTTGTGTGCGGGTGGGGGCAGGAGAGAGGAAGAGGGGGAGAGAGCGGAAAGGCGGAGAGAGAGGAAGGGAGGGGGGGAGAGAGACAGAGAAAGAGAGTGTGTGTGTAGAGGGAGAGGCGACGGACGAGGAGCTGATGCGGGTGCGCGTTTGTGAAGGGGGGGGAGAGAGAGAGGGAGAGAGAGAGGGAGGGGGAGAGAGGAAGAGGGGGGGCAGAGAGTGTGTGTGTAGAGGGAGAGGCGACGGACGAGGAGCTGATGCGGGTGCGTGTTTGTGTGTGTGCGAGGGGGGGGGGGGCAGAGAGGAAGAGAGGGGGAGAGAGGAAGAGGTGGGGAGAGAGGAAGAGGCGGGAGAGAGAGAGTTTGTGTGGAGGGACAGGCAACGAACAAGGAGCTGATGCGGGTGCATGCTTGTGTGTGTATGGTTTGGGTGTGTTTGAGTTTGGGTGCATGAGTTTGTGTGTATGGTTTTGGAGAGAGGGGAGGGAGAGAGAGGGAGGGAGATAGAAAGAGAGAGACGACGATGCCGCGAGAGGCAACGGGCAAGGAGCTGCTGAGGGTGGGTGGAGTGTTCTAGTCAGTTTCCGAGTCTGGATCCTAGGCAGAGTAACAGTTCTAGTCAGTTTCTTAGTCTAGATCTTAGGCTGTCCCTAGGCAGACCCTACAGAGCCCATTTGTCAACTCTGAATCCTCAAACCAGGCCAATACTAGAGCCAAACCCCTGCTCAACCCCCATATGACCCAACCCAGGTGCACACACGTGAACTGGTGGGCGCTGTCGCGGGCGTGCGTGGGGAGCGGTGCAGAGGCGCGAACCGCCAGCCGCGACAGCATGACGTTTGCCCTACTAAATGAACCCCTAATGCCAAAAACCAGACCCAAACTAACGCTACCCCCCCTGTATGACTCAAACCAGGTGCACACGCGTGAACTGGTCGACGCTGTCGCGGGCGTGAGGAGCACAGCTGGTGTGCCAGCGGCGGACAGGGAGCGTGCGGGGATGCCAGAGCGGGCAGAGGCAGCCCTCGAGCGGGCGATTGTTCAGGAGGGGGCAGCGGGGCGGGACGGGCCTGGAGAGCCCAGTGCAAGCACGAGTGGTGATGGCAGCGGCAGCAGTGGAATGTGGGCAGGGGGGGAGGGCGGAGGCGGCGGGAGTGGGAGAGACGCACGAGGAGGAGGAGGAGGAGGAGGAGGAGGAGGAACGGTCGCGGCCGCGTCGCTTCCCGATGTTCTCGACCTTGGAACGCTGCCGACCGCCCCCGGCGGTGGTGGTGGCGGAGAGGCAGGTGGCGACGGTGGTGCTCCCTCTCTGATCATGACGCTCGATCCCGGAGCGCTGCCGACGACCCTCGGCGATGATGCAGGAGTAGGAGGAGGGGGATCAGGAGGCCGCGGCGATGCGCCCTCCCTCCTGGCCACAGCGCCCGACCCCTCAGCACTGCCGACAGCCCGCAACGATGACCGAGGAGGAGTACGAGGGGGGCAGCACAGCGGCAGTTCCGCGTCCCCGCGCCCAGCCCTAGACCCCGGAGCGCTGCCGGCCGCTCCCGGCGACGGCGGCGGCGACGGCGGCGGAGGGGCGGGGGGAGAAGGGGCGGGAGGGGCACACAGCAGCGCCGGGGTCACAGCCTCCCTGCTCCCAGTGCTCGACCCCGGGATGCTCCTGACCGCGCGCAGCGACGTGTGCGCGCGGCTGGCCGCGGGCGCGGCGATTGACGCGGTGCTTGCGGTGGCGCGCGGACATGCGGACTCTGCCCTAGCGCTCGTGCGGCCGCCAGGTAGGTGTTCAAGCGGGGGCGGCAGCGCACGCGCGCATACACACACACATACACACATACATAAACACACACTGTGTGCCCCCACTGCCACCATCACCACCACCCCACCCCAGACACACTTCAGGCAGGAGCGCATCCCCATGCAAGATCAGCGGCGGCTGCGTGTTCAACAACGCAGCACACACACACACACACAGACACACAGACACACACACACACACACACACACACACACACACACACTCAATCACCCACACACACGCAATCACTCACTCGCACACACACACACACACACAATCACTCAAACGCACACGCGCACACACATGCACACACACACAAGCCCACATTTTGTGTACACACTTCAGGCAGCAGCGCATCCCCAGGCACCAGCAGCGGCGGCTGCGTGTTCAATATCGCAGCGGTGGCGGCGCACACACACACACACACAAACACACACAGAAAGGCACACATTCTAACCCCCCTCCCCCCCCCAAACACTCCAGGCAACAGCGCGTCCCCAGGCGTTATCAGCGGCGGCTGCGTGTTCAACAACGCAGCGGTGGCGCGTGCACACACACACACACACACACACACACACACACACACACACACACACACACCACACTCCAGGCAACAGCGCGTCCCCAGGCGTTATCAGCGGCGGCTGCGTGTTCAACAACGCCGCGGTGGCGGCGCGCGCGGCGCAGGCTGTCGGGGTCGGCGTGTCGCGCGTCATGGTTGTGGACTGGGATGTACACTATGGGCACGGCACGCAGGAAACGTTTGACGGTGGGTGTGCTGAGGGTCGTTGTAGGTCTGGTCAGTTACACAGAGTAAGCAGGGTGCGTGCAGGGTTTCTGGTCCAGAGGGGGTTGGCGTGTCGTGCATCATGGGGGTGGTGGACTGGGGTTTGCACTGCGGGCACGGCACGCAGGAGGCGTTTGACGGTGGGTGTGTTCAGGATTGTTTCAGGGCCAAAAAAACCTTGACACTAAACCCCAAGGATGGTTTGGGGTGTTGGCATGGCGCGCACCATGCTGGTGGACTGGCATGTGCACTATGGGCACGGCACGCAGGAAACGTTTGATGGTGGGTTTGCTGAGGGCTGTTGTAGGGACTGTCGCTGTCACTTGATTTTGGGACGGGGCCACTTAAACGGCGTTGGCAGGGTGAAGGTTTGGTTCAAAGGGTGTCGGCGCGCGTCATGGGGGTGGACTGGGATGGGCGTGCACGCAGGAGGCGTTTGGCGGTGGGTGTGGCGCGTTGACGGGTTGGGGGTGAGTGGGTGTGGGGCTTACGGTTTCTGGTTGGGCGTGTCGCGCGCTATGGCGGTGGACTGGGATGTGCACTATGGGCACAGCACTATGAGCACAGCACTATGAGCACAGCACTATGAGCACAGCACTATGAGCACAGCACTATGAGCACAGCACTATGAGCACAGCACTATGAGCAGCACTATGAGCACAGCACTATGAGCACAGCACTATGAGCACAGCACTATGAGCACAGCACTATGAGCACAGCACTATGAGCACAGCACTATGAGCCCAGCACTATGAGCACAGCACTATGAGCACAGCACTATGAGCACAGCACTATGAGCACAGCACTATGAGCACAGCACTATGAGCACAGCACTATGAGCACAGCACTATGAGCACAGCACTATGAGCCCAGCACTATGAGCACAGCACTATGAGCACAGCACTATGAGCACAGCACTATGAGCACAGCACTATGAGCACAGCACTATGAGCCCAGCACTATGAGCACAGCACTATGAGCACAGCACTATGAGCACAGCACTATGAGCACAGCACTATGAGCACAGCACTATGAGCACAGCACTATGAGCACAGCACTATGAGCCCAGCACTATGAGCACAGCACTATGAGCCCAGCACTATGAGCCCAGCACTATGAGCCCAGCACTATGAGCCCAGCACTATGAGCCCAGCACTATGAGCCCAGCACTATGAGCCCAGCACTATGAGCACAGCACTATGAGCACAGCACTATGAGCCCAGCACTATGAGCCCAGCACTATGAGCCCAGCACTATGAGCCCAGCACTATGAGCCCAGCACTATGAGCACAGCACTATGAGCACAGCACTATGAGCACAGCACTATGAGCACAGCACTATGAGCCCAGCACTATGAGCACAGCACTATGAGCCCAGCACTATGAGCCCAGCACTATGAGCCCAGCACTATGAGCCCAGCACTATGAGCACAGCACTATGAGTACAGCACTATGAGCCCAGCACTATGAGCCCAGCACTATGAACCCAGCACTATGAGCACAGCACTATGAGCACAGCACTATGAGCCCAGCACTATGAGCCCAGCACTATGAGCACAGCACGAGGCATTTGACGGTGGGACAAAACGCTGCACTCTGACCACCCCACCCCGACTTGATCCCTGCCCCCCCACCCCCACCCCACACCACCCCACACCACACATACACACTCACACACACACACACACACACACACACACACACACACACACATCCACACACACACATGCACCGCCACTCACAGGCGACGCTAGCGTGCTCTACGTTTCAATGCACCGCACGGACGAGTGAGTGTGTGTGTGGTGGTGGTGGTGGTGGTGGTGGGTGATGAGCACGAACTCGCGCACACATGCACACGCGTGCACACACACACACGCACACACACATAACACACACACACACACTCGTGCGCACACATGCACATGCACATGCACATGCACGTGCGCGCACACACGACAGCATTAACTACCCCCCCCCCCGCCCCTCAGAGAGTTCTCCCCGCGTGGAATTCCTGGCAGCGTTGATGTCATGGGCTTTGGACCTCAACCTTCAAAATAGCATGCACGCACACACATGTGCACACGCACACACACACACACACGCATGCACACACACGCACCCTCCCCCCCGCACACAAAAACAAAAAAACAAACACACACACACACACAAACAAACTGCAAACAAACAAACAAACAAACAAACAAACACACACAAACACACACACACACACACACACACACACAAACAAACAACACACACCCAACACACTCCACACACACACACACCCCACACACAGGGAGTTCTACCCGCGTGACATTTCTGGCAGCGTTGACATCATTGGCACTGGACCGGGAGAGGGCTTCACCGTCAAATACACACACATGCACACACACAAACTCAAGAGAGAAAGAGAGAGAGAGAGAGAGAGAGAGAGGGAGAGGGAGAGGACACACACACATCATGAATCCCCCCCCCTCAGGGAGTTTTACCCGCGTGACATTCCGGGCAACGTTGACGTCATTGGCACCGGACCAGGAGAGGGCTTCACCGTCAATCTGGCGTGGGCAGAGGAGGGAGTCACAGATGGGGACGCGCTGGCTGCGACGACGCATGTGCTGCTGCCGCTCGCACACAGGTGTGGGGTGTGGGGCGGGTGTGGGACTGAACGCATGGCGCGAAACACAAAAATGTGGAAAGGCGGCCTGGCTTGGGCAGGGGAGGGAGTGACGGATGGGGACGCGCTGGATGCGACCAGCCATGTGCTGCTACCAACTTGCACACAGGTGTGAGGTGTGGGGTCTTGGTCGGTGTGGGGTGTGGGGTGGGGCAGGGGAGTTAGTGACAGATGGAGATGTGGTCTCTCTGCGTTGACCCATATGCTGCTACCGCTTGCACACAGGTGTCACGCGGGAGTGCGGGCCAGGTCCGGGGTGTGAGCCGGTGTGGGGGTCGGACACACGACAAAAACACGTACCCTCCACCCCTTCACACACACAACGCAGCTTCGCCCCCGACCCTCTGATCATCAGCGCTGGTTTCGGTGCGGGGCCACCCACACCCACCCCACCCACAAACTCACCCACCCACCCACCGCTCACCCACCCCTCCTCACCCACTCACACGCACACACCCACGCACACAACGCAGCCTCGCCCCCGACCTTCTCATCATCAGCGCTGGTTTCGGTGCGGCTGCCACCCACCCGCCCAACCACCCATAAATCCACACACACACACACACACACACACATGCACGCAACGCAGCTTCGCTTCTGACCTTTGATCACCAGTGCTTGTTTCGGTGTGGCTGCCACCCACCGACCCACCCACAAATCCACACACACACACACACACACACACAGTTACACACACAAATCCTCACACCCACACACACACACGCGCACAACGCAGCTTCGCCCCGGACCTTCTGATCATCAGCGCTGGTTTCGGTGCAGCTGCCGGCGACGCGCATGGGGGCGAGTGAGTCAGCGCCTGACGCGCTCCTCAAGTTGGTCGTACACGCACGCACACATGCACACACACACACACACAAACACACACACACACGTGCACACACACACACACACACACACACATACACGCACACTCCCCCCCCCCCACACACACATGCAGCTGCCACCTGTCCCCTGCCGCGTACGCCCACATGACTGCGCTCCTCAAATCAGTCGCACCAACAGTGATGCTGCTCGAGGGGGGGACCAATCTAGAGCAGACGGCACGGTGCGTTGAGGCGTGCGCACATGTGCTGCTCGGAGAGCGCCCGCCTCCGCTGCCTGCCGGCGCAGCCGCTGCGACAACGCCCGGCGGATGGGTCGCAATCATGAATGCGCTTCAGGTGTGTGCGTGTGGTTCTCTCTCTCTATTTTCTGTGTGTGTTCGAGAACACACAGAGAACTCTCTATGTATGTACATCTTTTCTCTGTGTTTTTGTGTGTGTCTTTTTCTATTTCTCATCTCTCTGCGTGTGTGTTGGTGGTGTGTGTGGGGTGGGGGGGGCTCGTCTGGCGCATGGTTCGCGATCATGAATGCGCTTTGAACTGGTGTGTGCGTGCGTGGTGGTCGATTTTACAGTCTTGTTGGACGCCTTTAATGGCGCATTAGACTTGTGCTTGCGCACTCAATCAGTGCGTGTGTGGGGGGGGGGGCCTCCTCCCTTGCCCTTCGGCGCAGCCGCTGGACAACGCCCGGTCGCGATCATGCATGCGCTTCAGGTGTGTGCGTGTGTGTGCGTGGGTGTGGGTGTGGGTCAGTGATTTCCCTTACGGCTCTACACAGCCATTTGGCTTTATTCCGGCTGCACTTTGACCTTGCACATGTACAGTTTCCTGTTTAATCGTAGATCTTTAGATCGTAGATGAGCAGGAAACTAGAGTTTCTGCTTATAGCTCAGTTCACACTAAGGTGGAACTGAGAGCCAGGTATGGCTCCCTTCCTTAGTAACTCATCCTGTTAATTCGTTACTAAGGAAGCTTAGCTTGTGCTTGTTTGCTGTGACCTAGTCACAGCTTCAAGCACGCTACCTATCTATCTCCCCCCACCCACCCTCGCCTACGGCGCCAAGAGACTACGTCAAGGCGCCACAAGACAGCTGCTGACGCCAGGAGACTACATCAACGCGCCGCGAGACAGCTGCTGGCGCCCGGAGACTACGTCAACGCGCCACAAGACAACTGCTGGCGCCTGGAGGCTGCTCCGAGGCGCCTCGAGACAGCTGTGGCGGTTTTGTGCCGACGAGCTCAGCTAGCACGCCAAACGGTTTCGTTCCGCATTTCACCGTCTCTCCAAGCCACGGTCACCCACGACGCATGCGTCTAAATGATATTGGCGGCAACTAAAAAGCACGCGTCAAAAGTGGATTTGGTCAAGAGGCGACGCCGCAAAACATGCCGAAAGTTTGTTGTCGCCCAGAACAGCGACCCCGGCAACGCGGCACGAAACGAGACCCAGCGCCTCGTCAAGTTCATGCCACGGGTGTTGAAGATCGGTAGGAGGCGTCGCGGGGGGCTGGCTCCTCGCAACGGCGCGGCAGGGGGTTGGATGCGAGTGTTGCATGGCGCTCGCGAGGCCCGTGACGGCCCCACGACGTATTCCAGCACACGATCTCGACACGCATGTCTATATTACGTGTCGAGAAGTCATTCTGCACGCGCGATGGGGCCGTTTTGTCGACTTTGTATTTTTGGTGTGGCCACATTTTGGTCACGGATTGGGTGGGGATGGCCCTGTAAAACCTGGCGAATTCCCCCAATGCCCCCCCCCCCCTGCCGGTTCAGGTGCACGGGGCGGGCGCGTGGCCCGCGCTGCGCCACCTCAGCTGGGCTGGGTGGAGCGACGTGATTCGGCAGCAGCAGGACAGCATGCGGGCGGCGGAGGAGGGGGAGGAGGGTGAGGAGGGCGTGGCGGACGCCGACGCCGAGGCGACGTCATCAGAGGAACCGAGCGGCAGCGGCTACTGGTGAAGGCCCCACCGCGGCCCCATCGTCTGATCCATGAAAGGGAATGCCGTCGTAACGCCCGAGGCGGTCGGGGATGCGCCTCAGGGAGTGGCGGGCACCTAAGGTGATCGGGATGGCGCCTGAAGCGGTCGGGATGATGCCCAAGGCGGCGCATGAGGCGATCAGGGGTGCGCCGCATGCGGCGCCGCAGGCGGCGCCTCAGGCGGTCGGCGCGCCTGAGGCACTCTGGTGGGGCGGCCGATCAGGGTCTCTCGCTCGGCCGCGAGCCGAGCGGCTGCACCCAACTCCCCTCTCCGACAGCTAGACCCAAGAGGGATTGGTCAATCCCAGAGGAGCTAGTGAGATGGGGGTGTTGTAATGTTGTGGTTGCCGAATACCCCCCCCCCCCCCTTCCCCGATCGGTATTACGTGGTAAATACCGTAAGGGATTATCTGTGCCACTTAGGGCGGAGCTAGCTAGAAGCAGGCGGTGTCGTCACCTTTCTCATGTCGCCATCATCTTCGTCGTCGCGAGTGCAGACATGCTGCAACAAATTGTCGCTACGCAGCGCCCTTTGCTGCACGTGCAGCAGGGCAGTGTGCGCGAAGTGGCCTTTCACATGTTGCGGTCCCTCAGTTCGCCATCATCGCCCCGATCTCCGGCGCACAGCCATAGCCACGAGTCTTCGCTAGCATTATAATTCGGCGCACAACCTGCCGTGCAGTGTGCGCGACATGCGACGTGTTGTAGGTACAGCCATGCATGTATAGCCGTTCAGCAGTTGCGGTCCCTCAGTTCGCCATCCGACGCTTAGCCATAGCAACGAGTCTTTGCTGCCTAGGCTCCTCGGCGCACAAGCTGCCGTGCAGTGTGCGCGACATGCGACGTGTTGTCGGACAGCCATGCATGGCTACCGTAGTAGGCTCCTCTTGCATGCAGCCGCCTCCCTCTTCCACTAGCGAAGTATAATCACTATTTCGCGGGTTGCGAGTTCGATTCCCGCCCCGCTTTGCTCATTTTTGCGACGAAGTGCGTGCAAGCATGCGAGAACCGAACCACGCTGCCTGTGCGCAGCTATCAGCTACCGGGCATCAGGCAGACAGTTAGCAGGCAGGCGCTGCAGCTAGGCAGCCTGCGCGTGCATGCGGCAGGCAGCCTGCTGCAGGTAGACAGCGTGTGTGTGTGTGTGTGTGTGTGTGTGTGTGTGTGTGTGTGTGTGTGTGTGTGTGTCTGTGCTCGCGTGCGGCTAGCATGCTGCAGCTATGCAGCGTGTTGCAGCTAGGAAGCTTGATTGCTTTAGCTGTTAGCAATCAGCATGTGCTGCAGTTGGGGGCGGCAGCTAGGCGGTGTGTGTGCGTTCGTGCGTGCGCCATGCAGCTAACTGGCAGCAACTAGACCAGGCAGCCAAACAAACCGATCGGGATGCGACGCAGGAGCCCTTACATAATGTTGTGGTTGCCGAATACCCCCCCCCCCCCCTTCAAACTCCGTCTCTCAGCATGATGAGATGAGAGTTTTACAATCCACTGCCGGCGGTCACACGTTCGGTTCCAAAGCTAGTGCGGAGCGCCCTCCTGCCGCGCCAACAAATCGATGGCATGGGTGGCATCGTGTGTGGCCTGCGGACAGTTATTACTGCTTCGGCAGTGTATTACGCAGGGCGAGTGTGGTGAGTATAGCAGCTGAGCGGCAGCGGGTGCGTGCGGTCTACACCAGTGATCCACCTGCAAGCCGTACACCGCTCCGGGCCGGATTTCCCATTTCCCAGGAAACCACTCCACGTGTGCACACTTGGTGGGTGAGGGCGCGGAGGGGTGTGTCAGAAAGTCGCCGAGAGCAGCACACTGGCATGCGTGGCGTGAATACCCGCTTTGTGTTGCCTGTTATGAGTTGCCTGTTATGAGCTGGGTATAAGCCGTGAAACTCAGCCGGGAGTTAGAGCCGGGAAATAAACAATTGCTCAAATCCTTCCAAGGGGTCACTGGTCGACGCGGCAGTCTTCCATCTGCCCCCGCGGCCGTGCCTCTTCCTGCTTTGACTGGAGGGCGGCGAGTGCAGGCTGAGAAAGGGAGCGGGCGGCGCACACGTCTGGGGCCCCGCAGCGCGCGCACGCGCACAGGCACGACTTGGTCGTTAGCAGCAGCTAGCGCCGCTCATTCGTGCCTTGATGGGATGACGCCCACAACATGTGGGCATGTAGGCGAAGGAGATGCAGTCGCCAGCCTGCGCCGCATCTTGCTTACTGCTGTAGCTCGCGATGGACAGGCACGAGTGCTCCACCTTGGAGCCGAACACTTTGCTTTGCGGAAAGCTCCACGCACCCGCGCTAGCGTGAACCTCTGAGGCGGGTGTGCGGCCAAGGAAGACGTGCGTGTTAAAGTCGGCGTTAAGCTCCAGCCAACCCCTGAGTGCGCGGCATTTGCACCTTTGAACAACCTGCGTGCCCAATCAAAAAATGATCACGAATCTGCAGGACTTCTAATCGCCGGTTAAGCGCCGGGTGGAACACCTCTTGCACTCAACCCGGATGAATGCGCAGACTGTCAGCCCCCCGCCTTCGTCAACACCACCTCTGCGCCTCAAAGCCCCCCCCCCCTCCTCAGGGTGCCGCTCCTCAATGCCCGCAAGGAGCCCATCTGGCGGCTGTGGGTGAGTGGTTTCCATAAGCAGGCTGCGCTGGGTGTGCCCGAGTGCCCGTGCGGGTGGCGGTGCCGTGAGGAGGACGGGCCGCCGGCGACGGCGTGGCGTGCGCACTGCTTCTGGGGGTGCCCGGTGGCGGAAGCGGTGGTGGTGGCGGTTGCTGCTGCCCTTCCTGCCCCTACCCCGGTTGTCACATGCTGCCAGGTGTGGCTGCTACAGCCACCCCCTGGGGTGCGGCCAGGTGTGTGGGCGGTGGTGGCCGCGCTCGTGGTGGACGCAATGGAACGCGGCCGCTGCCACCTGTGGCGCATCACTCGCCCACGTGATGGTGTGGTGCCCCCTGCTCGCTCGGTGACGGTTGAGCGGGCGGGGGCGCTGGCGACGATTGATTTGTGGGACGCGCTGGCGTCTTTTGCGGCGGGCGGCGTGGTGCCGCGAGGATGGGCGGGTGTGGTGGGCCCGACCCACCCCTTCGTTGGAGTGGTGGACGGCGGGCTCACTCTGAACAAGACATCCTAGGCCCCTGGGGGGGTCTGTGAGGGGAGGTGACGTCATACGCGTGCGCTGGCGGGTGTGTTGTGGTCGCTGAGTTGAGTGTTGCGGCGGGTGTGCTACCAGCCCCGCTTCCACTGGTTTGGGGGAGGGCTTTCTGGTCCCTTCATGGTTTTAAACCTTGGGTCCGCCCTCTGGCCATTTGAGGGGCTGGGTGTGCAGCCTGCACAGTGGTGCTGCTTGCTTGGCGCCCGCCACCAAGTGTGGATGGCGTTACCGTGGGCTACTTGTAGCTTGACCTTTTGTGGGCCTTGAGCCTTGTTTCTCTAAGTCCCACTGGAGCTTTGGAACCGTACGTGTGACCGCCAGAAGTGGATTGTAAAACTCTCATCATCATCATCATTTTATACCTTGGGCCTAGTCTTCGACGTCCTCAGTGACCGCGAGGAGGCGCAGCACCAGGCGCTGTGGCCCGCTTTCCTCGCCGCCAAGGTTGCGGGGAAGCGGGCGCAGTTCCACCGCGCGCGCCTCGTCGTTGACGGCGAGCGGGTGCCTGCACCTGCTTGCTAGATGGCATTCCCTCTGGGGGTGTTTTTGAAGGGGAGGTGGCGCCACACGCGTGCGGTGGCGGGTGCGGTGTGGTCGCTGAGTAGAGTGCTGCGGCGGGTGTGCTACTAGCCCCGCTTCCGGTGGTCTGGGGAGGGCTTTTTGGTCCCTTCATGGTTTTATACCTTGGGTCCGCCCTCTGGCCATTTGAGGGGCTGGGTGTGCAGCCTGCACAGTGGTGCTGCTTGCTTGGCGCCCGCCACCAAGTGTGGATGGCGTTACCGTGGGCTACTTGTAGCTTGACCTTTTGTGGGCCTTGAGCCTTGTTTCTCTAAGTCCCACTGGAGCTTTGGAACCGTACGTGTGACCGCCAGAAGTGGATTGTAAAACTCTCATCATCATATCCTCCGGCCACTGGAGGGGTTGGGTGTGGAGCCTGCACCGTGATGCTGCTTGCTTGGTGCCCGCCACGCCGTGGTTTGGCGCTACCGTGGGCTACCTTTGTAGCTTTACCTTTCTTTGGTGGGCCTCGTGCCTGCTCTCTAAGTCCCGCTGGAGCTTTGGAACCGAACGTGTGACCGCCGGCAGTGGATTGTAAAACTCTCATCACCCCTCACGCACTGTCCAACACCGCGGTGCACCGCCTCCCCATCTCCCTGCTACAGGCGATTACATCTTATCGCGGCACTCCCGCTCTAGCCATGCCTGCTATCTGGAAACCGTGTGCCGCCGCGTTTTGGGGGGCTTATACCATTGAGCCACACCATTGAGTTTCAGTGGTAAGCCACTCATTGCCACTTCAACCTGGCTCCAATTCTGCGAGACACCTACGGCGGAGTGCTGACCCACCCACGAGCACGGCGGATTGCGGATCCGCAATCCGCCGCCAGTGACTCGGTGACTCAAGACACCCACCCGCCGCCAGCACTAAGCCAGCATGGCACCAAACCTCGCGACTGGCTCCGGCGAGGCGGCCCCCATGCAGGAGTTTGACTACGATGTGTAAGTGCACGCGCTGCCTGCAGGGGTGCCGTGCATATGTTGATTGCATGTGTTGCATGTCCCATGCATGCATGCATGCATCCAACGTTGCCCCCCTGAGCACAACACGGCGCCCCAACCTTTGAATGTCTTGTCTGCATGCCTAAGCGCATGGTTGTATTGCCCCCATGAGCACAACACAGTGCACCCCGGCACCTCCTCAGCACGCACCATTTGCACACCCCTCATTGCATGCCCCCCCCCCCCTCGCAGGGAGGTCGACTCCGAGTGCAAGGCCATCAAAGTCACGCTCTTGTCGGTTGGCGCGCCTCACATGCGCGCATTCCACGTGAGTGAAATTTGCTTTGGGGAGGGGCGTGACGGGCGTGCGTGCGCATGTTCCAACGGGGGGGGGGGGGGGCGGGGGCATGCCGCCGGGCGGGGGAGACCCCTGCACTCCCTTCTCT
Source organism: Chlamydomonas sp. UWO 241 (assembly GCA_016618255.1). Lineage (NCBI taxonomy): Eukaryota > Viridiplantae > Chlorophyta > Chlorophyceae > Chlamydomonadales > Chlamydomonadaceae > Chlamydomonas > Chlamydomonas priscui. The sequence continues at coordinate 180,596 of VFSX01000266.1, read as the reverse complement.
CTCGTGCTCATCTGGTGACCCCTTGTAAACTTCAGCCGCGTCCCCGCTTGCTCAACTGTCCTGGAGGGGGCCGCTTGACACACTGTGGCCACTTGAACTCCCTTGAGACTCCCCAAACTCTCCCCCGACCTCCCTCCCTCTGCCCTCCCCACCCAAATCCTCTTCTGCGCAGCTCGCCTGGGTCAACTTCTTCATGACCTTCCTCGCGACATTCGCCCCGGCCTCGCTCATCCCCATCATCCGCGAGGACCTGTCCCTGACCGAGGACCAGCTCGGCTCGGCCAGGACGGCCACCGTGGTCGGCGCCATCTTCGCACGCGTCGCCATGGGCGTCACGCTCGACGTGATGGGCGCCCGCCTCGGCTCCGCGCTCATCATGTGCATGTTTGCGGCCCCGGTGTTCCTGTTTGCGCTCACCAACGACGCAGCGACGTTTGCGGGCATGCGCTTCCTCATCGGCATGTGCCTCACCAGCTTCGTGTGCTGCCAGCAGTGGGTCGGCTCCATGTTCAACGTCAACATCGTCGGCACCGCCAACGCGATCAGCGCCGGCTGGGGCAACGCCGGCGGCGGCGCCACGCAGATCATCATGCCGGCCATCTACCAGGCCATCCGCGGCGGCGGCGTCCCCGCGTTCGAGGCGTGGCGCTGGGCGTTCATGGTGCCGGGCGGCATCTTCCTCATCATGGGCCTGCTGACATGGTCGACTGGCTGGGACGCGCCCCGCGGTGACTTCCGCGTGCTCAAGGAGAACGGGGAGATAGCGTCAAACAAGGGGTCGGCGCTGCGCCTGGTCGCGGTCGCGCTCCTCAACTACCGCACCTGGGTTATGATGTTCAACTACGGCTACTGCTTCGGCGTCGAGCTCACGGTCGACAACATCATCGTCACGTACCTGTACGACAAGTACCGGATGAACCTCGTGACCGCGGGCGGCTTGGGCGCGCTCTTCGGCCTCATGAACGTGTTCTCGCGCCCGTCGGGTGGCATGCTGTCTGACCTCATCGCCGTCCCCTTTGGCATGCGCGGCCGTATCTGGTGTCTCTTCACGCTCCAGTTCCTCGGCGGCGTCTTCTGTCTCGTGCTCGGCCTCGTCCACACGCTCGGCGCGACGATCGCCGTCATGATCATCTTCTCCATCTTCTGCCAGCAGGCGTGCGGGGCCACGTTTGGGATTGTGCCGTTTGTGTCGCGCCGCGCGTACGGTGTCGTCACTGGCATGGTCTCTGCCGGGGGCAACATCGGCTCCGTGATCACCACCCTCATATTTTTTGGCGGCGCGCCCACCTCGCCAACGTTTGCCCAGGACGATGACTTCATCTACATGGGCGTGATGATCATGTGCGCGACGCTCACGCTGTCCCTGCTGCACTTCCCGATGTGGGGCTCGATGTTCGTGGCGGGCGACGACTCGAGCGAGGAGGACTACTACCTCAACGAGTGGTCAGCGCACGAGATCGCGATGGGCCTCCACTCGACGAGCATGAAGTTTGCGGTCGAGTCGCGCTCGCAGCGCTGCCCCACGCTCTCGCTCGACGTGTCAACGCGCTTCGCCGACTTTGCGCTCGACGTGTCGACGCGCCTCAAGCGCGGGAGCCGGAATCCCAGCAGCCACAGGGAGAATGGCAGCAGCCACTACCCCGGCAATGGCAGCCACCACAACCCCGGCAATGGCGGCAGCAGCCACTACCCCGGAAATGGCAGCCACCACAACCCCGCTGGTGGCGGCAGCAGCCACTACCCCGGCAATGTCAGCCACCACAACCCCGGCAATGGCAGCCACCACAACCCCGCTGGTGGCGGCAGCAGCCACTATCCCAGCAATGGCAGCCACCACAACCCTACCAGCGGCGGCAGCCACCACTTTCCCGGGAGTGTCCACTACCCCGTCGCCGCGCTCACTGTCGATGAAGCCGCTATATTCGATGGACTTGATGGACTTGATGGACTTGATGGAGTTGATGGAGTTGATGGAGGTGGCGACCGGAGCAATCGATGACGCTCGGGCGGTGGCCTACCTCGCCGCCGTCGCCCCGCATCGGCATCGGCAGCAGCGGCGCCGTCATCAGGTCGCGACCTCGGCGTCACAAGCGCGGCGCCCGACGGACATTCGTCGCCGGCGCCCGCATCGCCGGCGCCCGCATCCAGCTCCCGACGCGGCCTTTGACGCGTCAGTCTCGCGGGCCACCCGAGCTGCCGGAACAGCCAAGGCAAGTCTCGCGAGTTGCCTGGGCTGACGCGGCCGTCAACGTCGTGCTCAGCGCGGCCACCGCGGCCGCCGACACCGACGCCGAGCAATAAGAGCAAGAGGAAGCACTCCTCTCTGCACGCACGCGCGCACCCACGGGGTGGGGTGCACGGCCCAGGGCTGCCGTGTGCGCTCCTAGGAGGGTGTGTGGAGAAACGATGGCCATGGGCACCCCACGGCAGACAAGTCACTGTCGAGACGGAGCCCAACGTCGCCCGCCATTGCAGCTCCAAACCACGCGGGGACTGCAACCGGGCGGCGTGCACGCGAGAGACACCAATCGTAATAATAACTGTAGTTGTTCGTCGAACATGCACGTCGGCATTGTGGCCGGGTGGGGCAACTGACCTAACCATCTAAGTGTGTCACTATCAGCCTTTCTATGTCTTTTGAGGTGCCTGGTGCATCGCTTCCCAAACCATGAGCAGCGCAAGCCCACATACAGCCCCCGACACTGCACGCTCGCGGTGTCGGGTCGGGTTCCTTTTCTTTATGTGCGTTGAGAGGCTTGATTGAAGGTACCAAGAGATATTGTGCACTTGTGAGATGGCCCAGCGTGTGACGGGAGTGGCGCCACGCCCTCACTACCTGCCCCCACACCTGCCTGACGCGGTCCACACCGCTCTGACGCGGTCCACACCGCTTTGTCGCGCATCTCAAGGGAATGGAAACTCTCTCTACCGGTGTTTTCAAAAATCCGAAATTTTCTCCACTCTTCCTGATAAGACCACCCTCCACAGTTTCCCCTGAAAACATCTTGTGTGGCGGTACAAAAAAAACGTTTTCCTGAGATCACGTGCTTTGCCGCGTGCCCCTGAACTTAAATGTATACCGCCCAGTAACCGCCAAGGCTGGGAAGCACTGGCGCGGGGCTGCAGTCCTGTAAACTAAGAAGACCGACTCTCACCTCTTCCGCCCGCACCGGCGCTGGCGCTGAGACGCTGGGTGCCATTGATCGACGGCGGGGGTGCTTGGGCGATGCATCGAACTCACCTGGTGCTTACATGCAGCTGGCGGTCGCTGCTACACTGCTATGGCTCCCTAGGAGCCCCTATGCATGCGCGTGTCGACAGCTCCAGGAGGGCAGCCGCAGGCTGCGCAGGATTTACAGGTTCTACACGTGCGCGCCCAGAGGACCCCGGGGCGTAAGTTAAGGCCTAGACTACACGTCTAGGGGAGCTCTTCTTAACACAGCACGGTGCCCTGTCCTGTGTCACTTCTAGGAGAGCCCACAAGGCCACGCAGCGCGACAGCCTACCAGCAGGGTGCGCACCCTCTGACGCTGTCTGGGCGCATCTCACAATGATCCCTACCTCCGTCGCGTGTGTCCTCCTGTGGGGAGTAATGCTGCAGGGGCCGTGGGGATCTTGGCCAAGAATGGGTCTGTGTCTTCCCATGGAGGCGGCCAGGACGAGTCTTTCCTGCAACCGCAACTGTCTCTCTCTACGCTTGCAGGGTGTGCAGGTGACTGCTCCCTAGGGAGGACGCCCTAGACCCCATTGCCTCCTACAACACCATGCCCGCCGTCAGCTCCACTACCCGCCTCTGCCTGCTGGAGCAGAGCCATGCCACCGTGGCTGCTCGCCTCATCGTTGGCGCCCGCCTGGCGTACCTGTCGCCTCACGAGGTGGACGCAGATTGGACTATGGTTCGTTTCGAGAGTGTCATCGCTGCGCCGTCGCAAGGTCGATTCTACTGACGCCGGCGGTCATGCCCAACGAGGCGTGGGCACGGCGCTCTGGTGGTCGCGTCATGCTGCGCCATCCCGACAGGCCGCCCCGTTAGGCAGTAGGGCCCCAGCATCAGCACTTGGGGGGCCGGCACGTCACGCATCGGGGGAACTCGATGCGGGAAGCTGGGGCAGGGACAGTGGATTTGGGTGAGGCGGCTGCTCGCAGCAGGCGCAGTGCCTGGAGGAATTGGCCCTGGAAATCACATGGCCGCAGTCCCCGCGATGGTTGGACCTCGCTGGTGCCAGTGCTGAATGGCTTTGCTGTGGTTGAGTGCAACCCCAGTTGCTGTGGCGCTGCACCAGGGACTGTGCTGCCGTCAGTGCGTGTCAAGGGAAGCGGTCGAGCACCTCCTGGACGCGGCGCCGCCTGCCGTGATCGTCTGCCTGCAGCCATGAGAAGATGACGCCACGGTAGCGGCGGAAAATGGGCGCGGCTTCAGCGGCGCTGCCTGTGTGTTCCAGGTCGATGCCCGCGTAATAGGCGTCCCTGGCGCTGTCCCAGCACGGCTTCAGCGCCGCCGCCTCGTGCGAGCCAGACCACACGCTGCCCACGATGTGCGCGAGCCGCGCCTGTGGGGACAGCCCCTGCTTGCTTGCTGCTGCACCAGGCTCCCAGGTCGCCTGTGGCTGCATGCGGCCCAGCAGCACCGCCTTGCTGCGCTCACGCCACACGATGAGCTTGACTGCCGACACGGCAGCCTCCCACTGCAGCTGCTTGATGGGCTGCATCGTTCCTGCGCGCACCATGGTGGCCACCATGCTCGGTGGGCAGCCCTTTAACGTGTTGGCCTCGGACGCAGTGAGGAAGGAGACGAGCTCGCTGTACCTCGCGTGCAGGTGGTGCATCGGCGGCAGTGCCGAGTGGAGCAGGATCTGCTGCTGCAGCGCTGCGCGAACCATGCCGGGCTTGACCGATGATATGGCCTTCCGCTGCTCAAGGTCAGCGACAAGCTGCGCCTCCTTCTTGATAGCAGCGCTCATCTCGGCGTCTGTCGCGAGTGTGTTGCATGACAGGCAGGTCCACGTCGCTCCAACACCGTGCCAAAGCTGCGACACCAGGTTTCCATCAGAGGAGCGCATGCTCTCAGCTGGTGACGTGCGCAGGGTGATGCCACCGCTGCAGGCTGAGCAAGGGAGGGAACGGCACACGTCTGGACCCTCGCAGCGCGCACACGCGCATATGAACAACTTGGACGCGACCAGCAGCTCGCGCCGCTCCTGCGTGTCCTGCTGTGTTGTGGCAACGTAGGCAAAGGAGATGCGGTCGCCGGCGGCAATCGGCCTGACAGTCTTATAGACGAGCTGGCCCGTCTTGCTACCGTAGCTCACGTTGGGCAGGCACGAGTGCTCGACCTTGGAGCCGATGACAAATAGCGCCGAATGCTTTGCGAAAGGCTCCACGCCCAGCGCCAGTGAGGCCTCGGCTGGGGCATCTGGGGCAGCTGGGACAGTTGGGTTGGTGCGACCGAGGAAGAAGTGCGCGTTGAAGGTCGCGATGAGCATCAGCCGTGGCATCAGCCGCTGTGTGTCTTCGAGCGACACGAGCTCCTCCTGCTGGTCGGGGAGCAGCCTGCGCACCCACAAGGAATGCACACAGAATGCACAAAGAATGCAGCTAAGTCACAGCATGCATGGTGCCGCGTACACATGCGCATCAGAGCAGCAGCATCCGGATGGTGAGCGGCGCCCCATACGGGTGCCCGTACTGGTGGTCCGCGGCGCCCAGTTTACTCACACCTGGTAGCTCCTCTCCAGCACTGCGCCCGCCGCCTCGGATTTCAGCGCCGGGTGGAACATCTCCAGCACCGCCTCCTGCGTGTCGCGCTTGGCCCGGCTGAACGCGCGCAGCAGGCCTGTCGGCCCTCCCTCCTTCAACCATACGAGCGCTGCTGGCTCCGCCAGCACGACCTCGCCGGTCTCAAACCCACGCGTCGCCACCACCACGCGGCCCATGGCGGTTTCAGACTCCACGACGCGCACGCCATCCATGCACCCGCCGCTTGGCTCCCCAGCTCCCATGCATAGCTATAACAAATCTCAGGGTTGTTGAAGCTCTAGAAGAGGGGTTAGTAATTGTGAATATCAGGAGCCCCGCCTCGCTCTTGATTAACCTCTCCATCCAAAGCTTAGCTTATGAGAGGTCTCAAGTGTGGAAGTGTGAGACTTCCATACTAACACTAAACTGGAGCATCCTTAAGAGGCTTGGCTCGGAGTAAGATTTGTGACATTCCTCTCCTTCCCAGGAAGAACCCAACTTATAGTTTGGGTTCGTTGGGACTGTGAATGCATGACAGCAATGCTGATTATCAGCGGTGTGATAGTTAGTCACATGTTTGCGTTAGGCAAAAGTGCTGTCGTGCTTTTTGTTTGTTTTGTGAGACTTTTGTCGACTCCGCGCGAAGCGAGGGCACTGCCGAGAGTCTCCCCCCGATCGTTAGCGAAAAGTGTCACTTGACACGCTTGGGTACCGGCTGCTGTATTGCAGCATCCAGCCCGCGTTTGCGTGTGGTCGGCTGTTTTGCCTTTGGGGCTGCCTGCTGCTTTGCAGTCACTTTGTTGGCCTTGTACTCTGCAATTTCTTGTTTGAGTTCAGCTGGCCCGTGTTGGTCCCAGTAAGGCCTGAACAAATGAAGGCTTTTTTACCTCATATTCTGGCAGCTACGATTTGTTTTCAGGGCCGTAGCGTTCCACTGAACCTCGTATGAAATATCGCTTCTTGTCTTCTCCGATGGAGTGTTTGAGAATTGCCTTGACCTCAAAGTAAGGGTCGCCCTCCAAATCCAGTATTGATGATATTTTGTTACAATCCACTTCTGGCGGTCACACGTACGGTTCCAAAGCTCCAGTGGGACTTAGAGAAACAAGGCTCAAGGCCCACTAAAGGTCAAGCTACAAGTTACAGTTACAGTTACATGGCATTCCAGCTAAGACAACACTAGTCCTAGTGCCACCGCCCTGTGAAGGACGATAGCCACCAGCCGGTTACCTGCCGTCTAGACTACCGCTCCCGCCGGCTAGTTTAGACCCAAACAAGTCCCTGAGGGACATGTCTGGCAAGGAGCGTATAGGAAAGGACCGTCCTCCTCCTGGCCTTTGAGGCCAACCACGCCGGCTGTGCCGACTGGCGGCGCTGAAGCAGAAAAGTCCCCGCCTGGCATGGTGCATGGTTGTCCAACTCCATGCATGGGGCTCTGCCTGCGCCCCATGCGTCATGCATGGCCAGGTCCCACCCTCCAGGGGGGCCTGGGCAAACAGAGTCGTCATGGCAGGCTGCCTGAAGACCAATGCCGACGCCAGTCACCGGCAGACGAGTGCCCCCGAGGCTACAAGTAGCCCACGGTAATGCCATCCACACTTGGTGGCGGGCGCCAAGCAAGCAGCACCACTGTGCAGGCTGCACACCCAGCCCCTCAAATGGCCAGAGGGCTGACCCAAGGTATAAAACCATGAAGGGACCAAAAAGCCCTCCCCCAGACCACCGGAAGCGGGGCTAGTAGCACACCCGCCGCAGCACTCTACTCAGCGACCACACCGCACCCGCCACCCGCCACAGTATTGGTGGGGAGGTGTTTGAACGCGTCCGTCCGAGTGGTAATTCTTCAGAAGTGATACGTTTAAAACGTTTTGTCCCTTAGGAGGAGAGGGGGCAAATTATGACGGGGGCAAATTATGACACTTTACTTTGTTCCAGCTGATCCCTGCTGCGTGGCTGTGAGCCTGCACCCCCCCCTCTGGACTTAAGCTCAGGAACCGTATGGGAACCCATGCCTGCTGGGGCGGGGCGGGCGGGGCGGTTCTGACATCCCTTCTGGGGTGGGAAAGATTCACACCCCCAGACACATGGGAGCCCACCCTCATTGGTCACAATGCCCATGTGCTCGATTGGTCATTCCCCTTGACCCCAAAAGGATGGAAAGCAAGTGGTATGGACTACCAACAGTTCCACGGTCGTATATGCCGTCCAGCGTCGCGCTGCGACGAGCGCTGCGGCGAGCGCGAGCCAAAGTGTGAATCGGTGCCCCAGCACACGACCTGTCGCGGCTCTAAAACGGCCCCCCGGCCTCTTCCGCTCCTCGCAGGCAAAATTTTGAGGTGCATAGAAGCGATATGCGTCGTGGGGGCGGGTGCATGGGGCCCCTGTGGTGCATGCATGGAGCATGTGCATGGGCGCCATGCGACCATGCAATCGCGCCCCTTGTGGCACCTGGGAGCCCGTCAATGGCCCCAACATGCGACCCCAAGCATACCACCAGTCTAAAGGGTCATATTAATAACAATGTGGCCCGGCTCAGGCCTGGGGGGGCCCTCCAGACAGCCAGGAGGGCCCCCCCAGGTGCCTGCCCTCTTAAGTCCCGCTGGAGCTTTGAAACCGAACGTGTGACCGCCGGCAGTGGATTGTAAAACTCTCATCATCACCAGGAGGGCGCTATATATGAGTGTCATAATTTGCCCCACATGCCAACGGGCGGGCCGTTTTGGAGCCACGTTTTCGAATCCAAAATTGGAGTTCCTGGGCGTTTCAGGTCAAACCAAATGTAACATCTGAAAGGCCTTATCACCAGCTGTCTGTGGATGTCTCCATCATCAACAGCAACCCAGTATTGGGCGAGATATGGGGGGGCAAAGTGCAAAGTGTCATAATTTGACCCCTCTCCTCCTAGCCTTTAAGCTTCAGGTAATTGGTGCTGAGTAGGACCTTCTGTCCTACCGCAAACGCGCAGTTTTGCTAGCACGTTGTTCAAAAATTGCGGTATGGCTTTGGGCCGTCGCAAGTCTTTGATTATGCGTTTGGCGAAAGGCTATCGCCCTTGTTTTTCAAAAACTGCGGTATGGCGGTTGAGCACTTGCGAGTGTTTGTTTGATTACGATGGCGTGCAGTCATCAAGTCTTTCTTTTCAAAACTGCGGTATGGCGTTTGAGCCGTCGCAAGTTGTTGATTGTAAGATGGCGTGAGGCCTTCCAGATTGGGTCAGGGTTGTACCCATCTCCCATCCTCTCAGATAACTCATCCAATTCGTCCTGCCGCGACACCATGTCAGCAAGAGGCTGTGGTGCAGGTGCAGGTGGCACTGGTGGGTGAGGTGACCGCGGCGAGCCGCAGTGGTCTGTCCCTCCTGAGTGATTTGATTGGTTGGTGTTGGGGGTGTGCCCTGATTCCTGTGGCCCGTTAATCCGACTGGGGTTCCTCAGTTTGATCCGAGTCTGGCTGTTGCAGCCAACGGGTTTTTGCCCGTTTACTCCTCTTAACTCGAGGCCTTTGCGGCATAGCTGCGAGTCTTGGCGAATCGTCATCGCGATCAGTGGGTGAGCAGGAGCGGGAACGCATGGAGCGTTCGTCACTATCGCTAGGCGAGTGGGAGCGCGTGGGGTGCTCGTCGTCGCAGTCGCTGAGCGAGCAGGAACGCGTGTGGCGCTCCTCATCGTCGCCGCTGGGCGAGCGGGGACGTGCGGGGTGCCCGCTCTGCTGGTGCTTCCCAAGTGCGGATGGGGTGCGTGTCAGCACTCCCATTTGCTCGCGTGCGATCGCTGCTCTGGTGAGATCTGTGAAACTCTCCCAAGGTGCAGAATTTGACGGGTTGATACTCAGACCTTTGTGCGCGTACGGCTCCAGTCCCTTGAGGAACATCTGGATCTTGAACGGCTCAGTCATTCCGATGCACAGGTTTGCCGCGCGGATGAACTCATTTGAGTACTCCTGGAGTGACTTGCCCCCTTGCCTGAGTGCCATGATGCTCTCCAAGTGGGTGAACGTTTGGTTCACCTGTGGGAATGCACTCTTAATGGATTCGCAAAACATCTCCCACGTGTAGCGGGGGATGGGTGCGCCCATCTCGTGTGCCATGCGTTCAACCTGTGAGGTGTAGTGCCGGTGTGCGGCCCCTCCCAGGAACTGCATGCCAATGGAGGCCCAAACCTGCTGGTGCTCGGGGTATGCGATTGAGAGGGAATCCCGCAGTTCCCAGAGAAACGACTGAGCCGTGACTTTGTTGTCCTCCCCAATGAATTTGGTGGGGCCCCGCAGGTTTTGGGGTGGGCGGTTTGACCGCATCTGGATAGGTGTCGCGGTTAGCGCGGCATCCTCTTCCATTTCATCATTGGTCGGGGCAGTGGTGCCCACAGCCGGCGTGTTGCCGTTGATGGTTTGCGCTGCGCGCCTGGCCTGCAGGCCTTGGCCGTAGTTTCCATCGCGGCGGGCTCGGCCCAGCAGCATGTCCAGGCCTGCCTGGATCTGGCCAGTCATCGCAGTGAATGGTTGTGAATGCCACCGAGTTGGTTGATGCAGCCCCGCGTGTCGTCACTGCGGTGCCGCACGCCCACCAGCGCGTGACCCAGGTAGTCCTGGTTGCCGTGCATCTGCCCGAACACGCCGTTAAGGCGGCGGAGCTCGGTGAGCACTGTCTCCTGGCCCTGTCTGAGGTTCATGAGGAGATGATCTCTCTCAGTTTCATTTAGTGCCGTGGTCTGCTGAGCCCATCTGTCCATGCACTGCGTGTACTCTTCGAGTTCAGCGGGCAGTCCCCTTGGGGGTCCTGCTCTGACATGCGCAGGAGCCAGCGCATGAGGTGCAGCGTGTCAGGGTTAACCTCAGTGGTGAGCGCAGCAGCCTCGGGCTGTGCTGCAGCGGCGCGCGCAGCCTCGGACTGTGCCGCAGCGGCGCGCGCAGCCTCGGACTGTGCCGCAGCGGCGCGCGCGGCCTCGGGCTGTGCCGCGGCGGCGCGCGCAGCCTCGGGCTGTGCCGCAGTGGCCTGCTGCGCGGGCGGCTCAGCGCCAGGCGCGGCCGTGTGGGCCTGAGATGCCTGAGGCGGAGCAGCCGCCTATGGGGCCTGCTGAGCAGCCTGTATGCCTCATGGAGCAGCGTTTGCATGGGCATGGGCACTCGCATCGGCAGGGGTGCCTGAGGCATGCCCTGCATCTGTGTAGCCATGTTGGTGTACGCAGGTCATGCGCCCATGCCACGGTAGAAGGTGCGTGCGAAATGGTACGCATCGATTATCTCGGTCGCCGTCGCGTTTAGCGCGCGGGATTGGTCATTTGAAGTGCCCGCGGCATTCGAAGCCTGGGGGTCGGTTGCAGCGGACCTGTGGATGTTTGCGGTGGGGTTGGCGGCCGCCGGCTGCGCAGCCACTGCGTGGTGGGAAACGCGACGCATGTGTGAAGCGTCAGGGGGGTGTTGGCAAACGTCAGCAGTGGTCCGATCGCTTGCACAGACTTGGTGTTCGCTACTCCAGCGTATTTACTAGGGCAGGGACAGCAAGTAGTGGGGTCTGTAGCCTTCAGTATTGCAAATGTTGCAAACCTGTACGCAAAACTGCGTTCTGTGCCGAAGGCGCGGCAATGACCCTTAAAGATTCTTCGCCAGAGCTCTGGGTTGTCCCAGGCTTTTGCGCTGTGCGCAGTAGGTTGCGGCAAGTGGTAAAACTTCTGGGAAGTTTTATCGACTTGACTTCGAGCTTGGCTCTCGCTGTCGCGGGCTTATAGCCGCACGAGTAAGCGTTTGTGTTGCAAAGGTAAGCGTGCGCGGCGCCACGCGGCTTGGGGGCCGCGTGCGCGACGGGTTAGTGAGGTCCTACCCACGGTCTCGTCGGGTCGAAAAACTGAAGCGCCGAAGCCAGTACAACAACTCTCAGGGTTGTTGAAGCTTTAGAAGAAGGGTTAGTGATTGTGGATATCAGGAGCCCCGCCTCGCTTTTGATTGTCCTCTCCATCCAAAGCTTAGCTAATGAGAGGTCCAACGTGTGGAAGTGTGAGACTTCCATACCTACACTAAACAGGAGCATCCTTAAGAGGCTTGGCTCAGAGTAAGGTTTGTGACAATAGCTGCATGGAGGTCATCTCCTTGATCTCGCGGCACTCCCGCTTGTGCTGTGGCCACGCCTGCGTCTGACACGCTTTGCTGCAGTACGCCCGCGACGCTGCGGCAGCCGGCGCAGACATTTAGCGCACCCTGGCGAGCATGGCCAGGCAAGAAGGAAGCGCCGGGTCCCTTTGGCTCTGTGGCTCCGCACAGACCACACGCGGCGAGCCCACGGGTGGCCATCGCTGAGATGCTTCCAATCTCTATCAACGGCGTTGTGTACGGCGGCGCCGTGCGTGCTTTCTCCGTGCGTGGAATTCCGAACTATTTTCGTTCGAACTTACAGCATCGTGCTCGCAGCCAGATCGCAGCTGCACGAGCGATGTTCTCAAGCGAATAATTAATGATTTCAATACCTTGGAGCGCGGGGCTCGATTAACGGAGGCGCGTTCTCGTCGCCGAGCCCTGGACCCAGCAATGCGGCGCTGCTGGTGACGAGGATCTCCGTGCCGCTGACGAGCGGGGTAAAATACGATTGGCCCGGCTCCTGCTAGACTGCCCCTCGGTGGAACACTTCAGGAGCGGCTTGCCCGGCGCTGCCATGGCTTGGCGAGTAGCCGCGGCGCTGCCGCGGCCCGTGCTGGGAGACGGCCCTTATCCTCCCCCCATGCAGGACGCCATGCGGCACCGATCTCGACGAGTTGATCGACGAGCGGAGGAGCTGGCGCCCGTCAATGCATGCTGGACATTGGTCAAGATGGCTGCCCGTGGAGGCGGGCTGCCATCACGGCTTCAGCGGTGGCGACCGCCGAGGCAACACAGAGTAAATCCGCGTCACCAATCGCAGCGTTCGTCACCGCGCTCATCCTCGGGGTCGCTCGTCTGCCGGTGACTGGCGTTGGAAGGTCTTCAGGCAGCCTCCATGACAACTCTGTCGTCCATGCACCCCTGGAGGGTGGGACCTGGCCATGCATGAGGCATGGGGCGCCGGCTGAGCCCCATGCAAACGAGAGCTGGACAGCCATGCACTGCCAGGCGGGGACCGTTCCAGTCAGCGCCAGTCGGCTCTGCCGGCTTGACTGGCCACAAGGCCACTACTGTGACCCTGAGGAAGGTCCTCTCCTATATGCTCCTTGCCAGACATGTCTCTCAGAGACCGCTGTTTGGGGTAGTCTAGCCGGCGGGAGCGGTAGTCTTTCGGCCGGGAGCCGGCGGTACTCTAGTACTTAAGTGTGCTGGAGTATCGGCGGGTGTCTCTAGTAGAAGAGCAGCCTGCTTAGCTGGAAACCCCGTGTTACTGTTACTGTTACTGTTACTGGAGCGCGGGGGGGGGAGGGGCTGATTATAAGGGATTTAAATCTTAATAGATCAGTTACAGTTACAGTTACATCGGCTTTCCAGCAAAGACTACCTCTAGTCCTAGTACCACCGCCTAGACCCAAGTCCAGTTCTGGCCCTAAAAAATACTTGTGAGGGGCAGTAGCCACCAGCCGGCTGCCTGCCAACGTGTAGTCCCAGAGCAAAAAGGAGAGCTATTGTGCGACGCCTCCAAAATAGGTCCTCACTGCTTCTAGGGGATAGGGGGTCAAGTGGCGCTTGCCAATCTACTTGACCGCCGAGGTGGAGGGGCCGGCGCCTGAGGGGCAGCCGGACCGTACACCACGGCTCTCCACCGACCCTATCCTGAGCACGCTCAAACGCCGTGTCCGAAAAAGTCTTCCAATCAGAACGAGTGCCACTAGTTTCGCCTAGCTGCTGAATCAGTAGCTTAAGAAAATAGTGTCGGGAGGAGGCTGGAGGCCGGCCTTGCTGCCGAGCCACATCCATTGTGCAGTCAAAAGTCGTACGAGGAAGACGAGAAGCCGGCATGCGCATCACATGGCCTAGCCACTGCATTGATCGCTTTGCCACAAGGCTCTCAATTGGCTCAGTGTCGCACGCCTGCCAAATATAAGTTAATCTGTGCCGGTCGACCAGGCGCACACCCAGAATGCGACGAAGGCAGTTAGAGTGGGCAACCTCCAATCGAGTCAGTTGTGTTTTAGTAGGGGCCCATGTTTCGCAGCCATACAGAAAGTGGGGCAGCACGAAAGTGTTGTAAACCCGCATCTTAGACGGCACTTGCATCTTCTTGCTGGCCCAAATCTTATCAAAAGACGCAAACACGCCCAGCGCGCGACCGACACGCACACCGATCTCCTTTTCCACACCACCACTCTGGGTTATCCAACTCCCTAGATACTTAAATGCAGAGACGGTCTTCACTTCACCACCAGTCAGCGCAAACGTGGGCAGATCCGCGTCAAAATCTGCTGGCAAAATCATCACTTCTGTCTTGGCGGCGTTGATTTGCATGCCAAAGCTAGAGGACACTTTGTCAAGGATTTTCAGCATAAGCGCCAACTGAGCTGGGTCATGCGAGAACAAACATAAATCGTCGGCATACATCAGCATTACTATGCGCTCAACCGACGACGACAACACAGAGCCGCCGGCTCGGGTCACGACTGACACGCCAGCCCCCTCTGGCATCATGTCTTAATAGATCATGGATTTATATTTAATTTGTGCTGCTCGACACAGTTCAGTTCTTGGAGACATCTGGGAGACAATGATGAGAGCATTACAATCCACTGCCGACGGTCACACATTCGGTTCCAAAGCTCCAGCGGGACTTAAGAGAGCAGGCACAAGGCCCACCAAAAAGGTCAAGCTACAAAAGTAGCCCACGGTAGCGCCAACCACGTAGTGGCGGGCGCCAAGCAAGCAGCACCACAATGCAGGCTCCACACCCAACCCCTCCAGTGGCCGGAGGGCGGGCCCAAGGTATAAAACCATAAAGGGTCCAAAAGGCCCTTCCCCCAACCACTAGAAGCGGGGCTGGTAGCACACCTGCCGCAGCACTCTACCCAGCGACCACACCGCACCCACCACCGCACGTGTGTGGCGCCACCTCCCTTCAAACACACCCCCAGAGGGGTGCAACCAGCAAACAGGTGCAGCCACCCGCTCGCCGTCAACCACGAGGCGCGCGCGGTGGAACTGCGCCTGCTTGCCCGCAGCCTTGGCGGCGACGAAAGCGGGCCACAGCGCCCGGCGCCGCGCCTCCTCGCGGTCACTGAGGACGTCGAAGACGGCAGCCGACGGTCCAGACATCTGTTTTCGACATGCGAAAAACGACCCTGCACAGGAGGAGAGAGCAAGACCACTCTCGTGTTACAGCAGCGCCCCATCCCTCGCATGACCGCTTATGCACACCTGCTGGCTTGCCATGAGGCCAAAGGGCTCGCCGCGCGTGCGCCATCTCCCCCGCTGCCACATCGCCTCCCCGCCGCCTCTAACACGCCCCAGCCACGCGCCACTGACGCTTGCTGTCCCTCACGCCCTGCTAATTGCCCCCGCTGTAGGGCACCACCATGATGAAGATCAACAGCTCTGCGTCCAGGCTGAGCTCCACACGCGTGCCCAAGACGAGCTACGCGCGCGCGCCCATGACGATCCTTGGCAACCCCAAGGGCTTCATGATTTGGAGACATGCCAGCTCCTGCCCCGGCGCATCCTCCGAGTTCACGTCCACGTGCAGCAGCGCACCGTTCGTCGCCCTGTCTGTCTGAGCAGGACAAGTGCGTCATCACGACCGACGAGCAGACGGCAACGCTCGACGACAACGACCACTGCCACGTGTTCGTCTCTTGGCGCGGCACCAAGGAGGACGTGTCGCGCTCTGGCCTCCTACCACCAGAACGACATCGGCTTGCCCTTCTACTCCAGTGATGATGAGGGGACTGCGTTCGACAGCGACATTGAGGAGGAGCCGCAGCTGCAGGAGGTGGAGGACCAGGCCGTCGAGCGCGTGCAGTTTGCCTCCAAGTCTGTGCTCGAGACTGCAGCATCCCTCTACCACTCAGACATTGGCTCGTCCTCTTTCTGCAGTGACGACGAGGAGACCGCTATGATGCATACCGCGGCTCGTTGACCTTCTCCAGCGATGAGGAGGATCAGCGGTCGCAGCAGGTGGGGGTGCCGGTGGATGTGTCGGCGCTCTTTGCCAGCGTGCGGTCCGCGTACCAGCTCATCAGCATCTGCCGTGCTCACCTACGACACGTTCATGGGTGGCCAGATGCCTCTGTACAGCTTTCAGGAGGGGGAGCAGGAGGACGGGGACGTGCACGGGGCAGCTCGAGTGGGACGAGTGGCAGGCGTGCGTGGCCGCGCACACCATCAAGGTGGAGGCCGAGGAGGCCGAGCCCTGCTGCGGGCCCGCCCCGGAGGGCTGCATCGTGGCTGCCAGCGTAGCCACCCTGTGCACCAAGCAGGAGGACGATGACGTGCTGGAGTGGCAGCTCGAGATTTACAAGATCCCGTGCTGGCAGGGGCGCATGGTGGAGGAGCGTATCGTGGCCGCGCTGCTGCCCAAGATCCCATCAGTGGAGAGCCACCTGCTGCTCCTCTCCGATACAGAGTGCACGGAGCCGGCGAGCTCCCACGGCGCGTTTGCACCATCCCAGGCATCCACCGACGAGGACCGCCTGCTGGAGAAGACGGGCGAGAGCGCACGTGCACGCGACACGGCGCAGAAGAAGCACCCTGGGCTGCTGCGGCTCTTTCGCGGGCTGCTCCACCCCCGGCAGCATGCACAGCTGAGTCCCGAGCTCATCTACTCACTGTTGGCCATGCTTGGTGGGAGAGCTTGGGGCGGCGGGGAGGAAGGAGGGGGGTCATTTGAATGCTGGCACACATGTCTGCAAGATTGTTTGCAAGAATGTTAGGTCCTATTGCTAATTTGAGGTGTCCCTGACTGTAACAACCATCATCATCATCAATTTGGGGGATTTTTCAAAAAATATTGAGGCCTGATTCATTGCAAACGTTGTCTCATTGTTGCCGCGACCCCGCTGTGTTGCCATGCTGCGC
Source organism: Chlamydomonas sp. UWO 241 (assembly GCA_016618255.1). Taxonomy (NCBI): domain Eukaryota; kingdom Viridiplantae; phylum Chlorophyta; class Chlorophyceae; order Chlamydomonadales; family Chlamydomonadaceae; genus Chlamydomonas; species Chlamydomonas priscui. The sequence continues at coordinate 163,907 of VFSX01000266.1, read as the reverse complement.
ATTGGGTCTGATCAGCATGTACCAATGCCTGCCAGTGTTGGCGCAGCAGCAGCAGCAGCAGTGAATCCCTGTGGTTGGTGCCATCCCGCCTCTAGTGCAGCAGCAGCGGCTGGCCGAGGATGTCCAGCCAACATGCAAGTGATGATTGCTGCAGCAGGATCGCTCGCTGAACCCGCACCCGCAAGTAGGCGGCTGCACACTCTGGGCCCATGTAAATACGAACCCCTCGCAGCTGATGATAACGAAAGGCTCGGCACCCCTGAGGCCACGACCCACTAAAGTATTCCAACCCCCACCTCAAAAGAGAACGCGCTCATCGAGCTGCACGGGCTGGAGATGGGTGGCACCCACATTGGCCTCTGGTTGCAACCACCAGGAGCCGTGTCTGCCATCTGCGTGCAAAAAACAGACACACAAGCAAACGCATGCACGTGCACGTTCGCACACGCGCATACATGCGCACACAGGTGTTCCTGCACGACTACTGTGCAGAAGACGTGCAGTCCCCTGTGTCCACACCACCTCCTTCCCCCCCTGCGTTGCACATATACATACACACAGTCAAATTGTGTGTATGCATATGTGCACAGTGCTGTCCGCTGTGTATGCGTCTCACGTCTCACGTGACTTGGACGCAATTTGAAGTGCACTCCAGGTGTGGAGGGAGGCCACTTCAAGGGGGGCGACTGTCAAAAGCGCTCCCAAAGCGCCCCGCGTGCACGCCACGGAGCGCTAAAAACCATGGGCCCGCGGGCGACAAGCTTCGCGACACGCTTGGCGAATGGCCCGCATCCAAATGAGGTAACTAACCTTGCCTGTCCGATTTGTCCCGATTTGGTTGTGTGCCCAAACTGCGTTGCATGTCGACCAGGTGGGCGCGGCGCCTGCGGACCCGGAGGCCTACGCGCTTGTGGCGCTGGAGAAGGACGACATCAGGAGGCCATACACGTGGGTCCTGGGAGGAAGGCGCGATCCATGCCGCTTTAGGGGGGGCGCCACACGTCGGGAGAGAAGCGGCATGGACCCACAGCGGCATGCAACCATTGCCAAATTCGCAATTGTAGCTTCATCAGGCAGTCCTGCTGCGCTTGCGCCCATGCGTGCATGCAAAACCCCATGCGTGCACGCATGCACACACACACGCACCCGCAAACCCACGCAGCCTGCCCACCGAGTACACAGCCAACCTGTATGACGAGCCCGCACTTGATGAGATCAACAGCCCGCTCGTCGTGTTCATCAACTCGCGGTCAGGGGGGCGGGCCGGCACAGACCTCACGCTCGCGATGCACAGAGCGCTGGGGCGCATGCAGGTGTGTGGGAGTGTGGGGCTGCGTCCACCGCCCCCTTCCCCCACCCCTGTTGTCGCCCTCGGCAAAGAGCAAGTCTGGCGTGCGCTGCCTTGCCAGCCGTGGACAAGCTTTCACGCTGCCGAGGCGGCATGTATAGCGTGCACAGCATGATGTGCATGCGATGCATGCCCACCGCGAAATTCCCTGCAATTCCATGCACAGCATGCACAGCATGCACAACAAGGCGGCGTGAACAGCATGCACAGCCCCTGGTCGATGCCCCGCCCCCTCCTTCCGAATGGCGTTTGACCTGAGCAAGAGCAATCCCACCGCCAGCACTGCGCACACAGACAGACAGCACTGTGTAGACCCTGAAACCCCAAACCCCAAACCCCAAACCCTGAACCCTGAACCCCAAACCCTAAACCCTTCACCCTGAACCAATCATCATCATCATCAAACCCAGGTGTTAGACCTGAGCAAGATCAAGCCATCCGTCGTGCACCACCAGCTGTGGGCAAACTTGGGCCGCCAGCACTGCTCACACAGACAGACAGCACTGTGTAGACCCTGACGCCCGAAACCCTGAACCTCAAACCCTTAACCCCAAACACTTCACCCCAGGTGTTAGACCTGAGCAAGAGCAAGCCAGCCGTCGTGCACCGCCTGCTGCAGGCAAACTTTGACGCCAACACTGCGCACACAGACAGCATTGTGTGGACCCTTAAACCCTAAACCCTGAACCCCAAACCTCAAACCTTAAACCCTGAACCCTTAACCCCAGGTGTTTGACCTGAGCAAGAGCAGGCCAGCTGTCGTGCACCGCCAGCTGCGGGCAAACTTGGGCCGCCAGCACTGCGCACACAGACAGTACAGTGTAGACCCTGAAACCCTCAACCCTAAGCCCCAAACCTCAAACGCTAAACCCATTAACCTGTAACCCCAGGTATTTGACCTAAGCAAGAACAAACCCGACGTCGTGCTCCGCCAGCTGTGGGCAAACTTTGACGCTGCCAAGGCAGCGGGCGACACTGAGGTGGACGCCGTGCGTGGTCGGCTGCGGCTAGTGGTGGCTGGCGGGGACGGCACGATCGCGTGGTGCGTAAATACATAAAAAGGGGGGAGCAGGCGCCGCGGTGTGTGTGTGTGTGTGTGTGTGTGTGTTGTGGGTAGTGACACTGGGGTGGACGCCGTGCATGGTCGGCTGCGCCTGGTAGTGGCTGGCGGGGACGGCACGATCGCGTGGTGCGTAAATAAATAAAATGGGAGAACAGGCGCCGCGTTGTGTGTGTGTGTGTTGTGTGTGTGTGTGTGTGGCAGGGTCATAGAAGTCACCAAGCAGCTGCACACGCAACCACACATACATGCACACGCGCACCCAACAACCCTCCACGCACACGCATGCACACGTCAGGGTCATGGGCCTCATCAAGAAGCTGCGCCTCACGCCCGTGCTGCCAGTCGTGAACCCCCCCCCTCTGTCCACACACAGACGCCCATGCATGCACATACACCTGCCTCATACCTTCCCCATGCACGCATACACACTTGAGGGTCATGACCTTCAAGAAGCTGCGCCTCACGCCCGAGCCCGCCAATTGCAATCATCCCGCTCGGCACACGCAGCATCCCGCCTGCACACACACCTTCCTCATACAGTCCCTTCCCACGCCAGCGTGTGCATGCGTGTGAGTGTGTATGCCAGGGTCGTGGGGGCTTCAAAAAGCTGCACACACCTGCCTGACACTCCTCCCCTCTCAATTCGCAGGGTCATGGGCGTCATCAAGAAGCTGCGCCTCACGCCCGAGCCGCCACTCGCTATCATCCCGCTGGGCACCGGCAACGACCTCTCGCGCTCGTTCGGATGGTGCGTTGCGCGCCGACCTCGCGTTGAGTGGAATAGAGGCTTCAGAGGGCTTCTAAAATGTTGGGGTATTGAAACCCAAAGAGCCTTATGAAAGAGCGTTTCGACAATCCCGCTCGGCAACGACCTCTCGCGCTCGTTCGGATGGTGCGTTGCGTGCCGACCGCGCGTAGGGTGTAATAATAGAGGCTTATGCAGTAAAAATAACACGGGGTTTCCAGCTAAACAGGCTACTCTTCTACTAGAGACACCCGCCGATACTCCAGCACACTTCAGTACTAGAGTACCGCCGGCTCCCGGCCGATAGACTACCGCTCCCGCTGGCTAGACTACCCCAAACAGCGGTCTCTGAGAGACATGTCTGGCAAGGAGCATATAGGAGAGGACCTTCCTCAGGGTCACAGTAGTGGCCTTGTGGCCAGTCAAGCCGGCAGAGCCGACTGGCGCTGACTGGAACGGTCCCCGCCTGGCAGTGCATGGCTGTCCAGCTCTCGTTTGCATGGGGCTCAGCCGGCGCCCCATGCCTCATGCATGGCCAGGTCCCACCCTCCAGGGGTGCATGGACGACAGAGGCTTATGAGTGCTTCTAAAATGTCGAGGTCTTACAACCCACAGAGCGGCCCCTTTTCGACAATCCTGCTCGGCACCGGCAACGACCTCTCGCGCTCATTTGGATGGTACGTTGCGTGCCGAACTCGCGTTGGGTGGAATAGAGACTTTAGAGGGCTGATGAAATGTCGAGGTCTTGAAACCCAAAGAGCCGCCATGTTTCGATCATCCCGCTCGGCAACAGCAACGACCTCTCGCGCTCATTTGGATGGTGCATTGCGTGTCGATGACCTCGCGTTGGGTGTAATACTACAGGCTTATGAGGGCTTCTAAAATGTCGAGGTCTTACAACCCACAGAGCCGCCCTATTTCGACAATCCCGCTCGGCACCGGCAACGACCTCTCGCGCTCATTTGGATGGTGCGTTGCGAGTCGATGACCTCGCGTTGGGTGTAATACTACAGGCTTTAGAGGGCTTCTAAAATGTTGAGGTCTTAAACCCAGAGAGCCGCCCCGTTCCGATAATCTCGCTCGGCACTAGCAACGACCTCTCGCGCTCATTTGGATGGTGCGTTGCGTGTCGATGACCTCGCGTTGGGTGGAATAAAAGAGGCTTTAGAGAGGGCTTCTAAAATGTTGAGGTCTTAAACCCAGAGAGCCGCCCCATTTCGACAGTCTCGCTCGGCAGCGGCAACGACCTCTCGCGCTCGGATGGTGCGTTGCGTGCCAACCTCGTGTTGGGTGGCATAGAGGCTGTAGAGGGCTGATAAAATGTCGAGGTCTTGGAACCCAAAGAGCCGCCCCGTTTCGATCATCCCGCTCGGCACCGGCAACGGCCTCTCGCGCTCGCTCGGATGGTGCGTTGCGTGCCGACCTCACGTTGGGTGGAATAGAGGCTTAAGAGGGCTTCTTAAATGTTGAGGCCTTGAAACCCAAAGAGCCGCCCAATTTTTCTCAATCCGCTTTGCACCGGCAACGGTCTCTTGCGCTCGTTCGGATGGTGCGTTGACCTAGGGTAGGATGGGGAGTTGCAGGGTATTCGCTTTCCTACAGGCTTGGAAGGTCGAGCCTCAGAGAGCCGCCCCATTTCGAGCTTCCCGCTCGGCACCGGCAACGACCTCTCGCGCTCATTTGGATGGTGAGCTGTCCTAGGGTAAAATGGAGGGTTGCAGGGTATTCGATTTCCTACACGCTTTGAAGGTATAGCCACAGAGAGCCGCCCCATTTCGAGCTTCCCGCTTGGCACCGGCAACGACCTCTCGCGCTCATTTGGATGGTGAGCTGTCCTAGGGTAAAATGGAGGGTTGCAGGTTATTCGATTTCCTACAGGCTTTGAATGTATAGCCACAGAGAGCCGCCCCATTTCGAGCTTCCCGCTTGGCACCGGCAACGACCTCTTGCGCTTTTGCGGATGGTGGGCTGTCCTAAGGTAAAATGCAGGGTTGCAGGGCACTCGATTTCCTACAGGCTTTGAAAGTCTAGCCCCAGAGAGCCGCCCCATTTCGAGCGTCGCTCGGCACCGGCAACAGCCTCTCGCACTCGTTCGGATGGTGCAACCTCGGTTGAAGCTTGTGGGGCCCGGGGTCTGCACCGGGTCCTGCCTGTTCTCTGCCTTGCCTGTCTTGCCCCATGTCTGTCCTGCCCCATACCTGTCCTGCCCCATGCCTGTCCTGCCCCACGCCTGTCCTGCCCCATGCCTGCCACGCCTCATGCCTGCCACGCCCCATGCCTGCCACGCCCCATGCCTGTCCTGCCCCATGTCTGTCTTGCCCCATGCCTGTCCTGCCCCATGCCTGCCACGCCCCATGCCTGCCACGCCCCATGCCTGTCCTGCCCCATGTGAGTGCGCGTAGACTGGCAAGAATCGCGCTCCGTCTCTCTTAAGCAGCACAGGGCATGCACTCGCCCGGACACACCAGCATGGAGGTTTACCCTAAACCCTAAACCCTAAACCCTACAATCCGGAAAAAAAAAACCTCAACCATAAACCCTTATCGTAAACTTGGATGCTTGGGCTTCATCCCGACTGGCTAACTGCCCCGTTTCGTGCATGCATGCCTGCACCTTATGTGCCAGGGCTCTGACGCCTTGCTCCCCCCTCCCCCCCCCCTGCGTGCCTGCCTGCCTTGTGTTTGCTGGGTCACCGCCAGGCAGCCGCCAGGGCTCTGACGTCTCCCCCCCCCACACCTGCATGCCTGCCTGCCTGCCCCGTGGGTGCACGGGCGCCGCCAGGGCTCTGACGCCTCCCCCCCCCCCCCTACGTTCCTGCCTGCCTCGTGTTTGCAGGGGCGCCGCGTTTGAGGACGCGTGGGCAGGGTCGCACGCTGCAATGTACAACCTGCTGAGGCGCGTGGCTGTCGCACAGGTGTGTGTGCGGTGCGCCCTTCCTTGCTGCCTTGGCCCAGTTTTTAGTTCTTGGTAGCTTCTCGCATGAGGGGCTGTGCACGTGTGGGGCTGATGTAGTGCAATGCCGAGTCGGGACAGGGTCGCACGCTGCAATGTACAACCTGCTGAGGCGCGTGGCTGTCGCACAGGTGTGTGCACGGTGCGCTCTTCCTTGCTGCCTTGCCGCCTTGCCCTTGTTATAATTTATTAGTAGGGGGCTGTGCACGTGCGGGGCTGATGTAGTGCAATGCAGAGTGGGGATAGGGCCGCACGCTGCAATGCACAACCTGCTGAGGCACGTGGCTGTCGCACAGGTGCGCCTGTCCGCCCTTGTTGCAGGGTGTGGCAAATGCTGACAGGGAGGGGGGGCCATCTGGGCATCGATTCAGACTAGCTTCCTGTGTTCAAATCGTGATAATCCCTCTCAGCTTCGCATTGATCGGGGATCCTGGTTTGGAATCATGGTGTGAACAGAGCTTAGTCAGTGCGCATATTCGCCGCCATAACTTCAAGACGTCATCTGTGATGCGGCAGGACCACCGCACGCGCTTCGAACTTGTGGGCTTCATGCGCGGCATTCCGGGCGGCTTGAATAAGCCCCTGTGCTCGACACTGGTTTCAAACGGCCTCGCCAGTAACATGCCGCACTGCTGCGGCTGCGCGATGACCTGCTGTGCGATTGCGTCGACTGCTGGCGTGCAACACGCCCGCCTCCAGTCATTTTGTTTTGGGCTCCTGGGAGCCATTGGGAGCCATTTGGCTCCAAACGATCCCATCAGATTGAGCTCAATTAAGTTGCTTGATGGTCTGACGATCCCATCGGATAGAGCTCGTCACGAGCTTGAAAATAACCAGTATTTGACGGTCAATGGTCAACGCTAAGGCAGCAGTCAAGGCGGTCTACGGGATGTTGGTCCGCGCGCCGGCTCCGACAAATTACCAAAAAAACTGAAAACAAAATCACTGCCCGCCTCCCTCACCAGAACACCCCAAGGCACACCTGTCGGCCCGCCTGCCTGCCTGCGTCCCTGTCTGCGCACCTGCTGGCCCGCCTGCCTGCGTGCCTGCTTGCCTGCCTGCCTGCCTGCCCGCCTGCCTGCCTGCGTCCCTGTCTGCCTGCTTGCGTGCCTGCCTGCCTGCCTGCCTGCCTGCCTGCCTGCCTGCCTGCCTGCCTGCGTTACCGCCTGCCTGCCTAACTGACTGCCTGCTGCGCCTACCGTGCCCACTCCAACCCAATCGCCACCTCTCTCACACCACACACGCGCATGGTGCCACACACACACACACACACACACCGCAGCCTGCCACCCTCGACTGCTGGAGCGCAACAATCACGCTCCCGTCGCCGGAACTCAAGGCACACATGCCGTACAGCCTCGCACCAGAGACCGACGTGCGCTCCAGGTGCGTGTGTGTGTGTGTGTGTGTGTGCGTTTGTGTCGTACAGCCTGGCACCGGAGAGCGACGTGCGCTCCAGGTGCGTGTGTGTGTGTGTGCGGGGGGGGGGAGGGGCGCGGAGCTTGCGTGTGTGTGTATATATATGTGTGCTTGTGTGCGTCTGCGTGTGTGTTATTTACGTGCATACGTACGTGCGTGTGCCGCTCTTCCCCCTCCCACACACACGTGGCCGATTTCTCTTCCCCCTGCCCCACCTCTCCACGCGCACACACACGCGCACACACACACACACAGTGGCATGTTCTGGAACTAGATGAACATTGGTCTCGACGCCAAGGCCACACACACACATACACACACACGCACAAACACGCACACACACACACACACACGCACACACACACACACACACGCACACACACACACAGTGGCATGTTCTGGAACTACATGAGCATTGGTCTGGACGCCAAGGCAGTACACACACACGCACGCACACACACACACACACACACACACACACACACACAGAGGCATGTTCTGGAACTACATGAGCATTGGTCTGGACGCCAAGGCAGCACACACACACGCGCACACACACACACACACACACGCACACACACACACACGCACACACACACACAGTGGCATGTTCTGGAACTACATGAGCATTGGTCTGGACGCCAAGGCAGCACACGCACACACACACACACACACACACGCACACACGCACACACACACGCACACACACACACACACACACACACAGTGGCATGTTCTGGAACTACATGGGCATTGGTCTCGACGCCAAGGCAGCACACACACACACACACACACACGCACGCACACACACAAACGCACACGCACACACACACGCACACACACACGCACACACACACACGCACACACACACGCACACATTGGCATGTTCTGGAACTACATGAGCATTGGTCTCGACGCAAAGGCCACACACACACACACACGCACGCACACACACACGCACACACAGAGAGAGAGAGATATCGTTACAGAGAACACTGCACGTCAGACCTAGATAGGCTGTTTCTAGTCATCAATTGAGGAGATTCCGTTTGAAGGCGGGAGACCAACCGTGCGCCAGCAAGAGGGTGAACAACCTCATTCGTAAAGCAGTTTGGGAAAGGGGCAGTGGCGGGTCGTTGACGGCTGTGTTCGTCAATCTGCCTCGACTGAGTTTAAACTAGGTGTCGGCAGAAGGACTTCCACAGTTGTGGAAATCATGCTAAGATGATCCACTCGGTGGTGACTCGCTCGGCGAACTCGGGGCGCTCGGGATGTCGCGTGTGAAGTTGAAGAGATGGATGTTTCCGGAGGGCGTAGAACGTGACGGAGTGGGCGCAAAAGTCACCGGCGTGAGCCGGAAGAAGGTGATGGCGCCGCCGGCACAGAGCGAAGTCGTGTCCGAACAGCGGTAGTCGTGCAAGTGGGAGGCAGTGGGAGGGAGGCAGCGGGAGGGTAGTCGGAGGGAGAGGGTGAGGGCGGGGGAGGGTTAGGAGGGGCGGGGGGCACAGGATGGGGTGGGGTGCAGTGGGGATGGAGGGGTGGAAGACAGGAGAAGGGAGGGAGCAGAGGGGAGAGAGGAGGGAGCCACACTGTGGCCCGGCCACATGGCGCATACATAGGCGCTGGTAGCATGGGGGGGGGTGCATAGTGTGCATGTGCGCGCATGGGGCGCATGGGGACGCACGCACACACACACACTCACACACACACACAAGCGCACACAGTGGCATGTTCTGGCACTACATGAGTATTGGTCTCGACGCGAAGGCAGCACACACACACACACACATACAATCACACACACACACGCACACACACGCACGCAGTGGCATGTTCTGGAACTACATGAGCATTGGTCTCGACGCCAAGGCCGCGCACGGGTTCCACGAGATGCGCGAGAAGCGGCCGTGGCTGGCGTCGGGCCGCATGCTCAACCAGGCGCTGTACTCGTGGTACTCGTGCGCGTCTGGGTGGTTCTGCTGCACAAAGGGCATCACAACAAAGGTGTGTGTGTGTGTGTATGTGTGTGTGTGTGCATGTGTGTCTGTGTGTGTGTGTGTGTGAGAGAGAGAGAGAGAGAGGGAGGGGGGGTCTGCTGCATTTGAGGCGTCACGATCAAGGCGTGTGAGGGTGTGTGTGTGTGTGTGTGTGTGTGTGTGCGTGTGTGTGCAGGGGGGGGGGGCGTACGGCATGGCAGCCTTGGGTTGGCGCTGCCGACGCCAACAGCATCAACAGCAACAACAACAGCAGCAGCAGCAACAACAAAAACAGCAGCAGCAGCAGCAGCAACAGCAGCAGCGACAACAACAACAACAACAACGTCAACAACAACAACAACGCAGGTCCGCCTTGAGGCGAAGCTGCGCGGGTCGGATGTGTGGAGCGAAGTCGAGATCCCGGTTGGAGTCAAGGTGTGGAGTGTGGTGTGTGGGGTGATGGGTCGGAAGTGTGGGGCAACGTCAACTTGAGCCCTCAACCCTAGAGACCATAAACAGCCCCCCCAAACGCACAGGCCCTGGTCGTGCTCAACCTGCAGTCATACGCGGGCGGGCGCAACCCGTGGGGGACGCACTACCTTCGTTCGCGCGACCCAACACACATAGTACCTCATACGTACAAACCTTCAACCTGCTTTTAACCCCAAATCCGTATTCCACAACCTTAAGCCCCCAAACGCACAGGCCCTGGTCGTGCTCAACCTCCAGTCATACGCGGGAGGGCGCAACCAGACGCGCCCCCCTACCAAACACCAAGCACACACACACACACACACACAAACACACGCGTCTGAATCCCCACAGGCCCTGGTCGTGCTCAACCTCCAGTCCTACGCGGGCGGCCGCAACCTGTGGGGCGACGCGAGCGACGACGTCGACGCGGCGACCGCAGGATTCGTGCCGCCGACGTGCAGCGATGGCCTGGTGGATGTGGTCGGGCTGGCAAACGGATACCACACGGGGTGAGTGGGAGAGGGGGAACCAAGGAGGGGTTCTGGTTCCTGGGAGGCTGGCGCGCTGCGTGGCCTTGCGGGCTCTCCTAGTAGAGCCCCCCTAGATGTGTAGTCTAGGCCTTAATTCACGCCCCGGGGTCCTCCGGGCGCGTACGTGTAAAACCTGTAAAACCTGGATCCTGGGGTAGTGGGCGGGTGTACCGAGTGTGTGGCTATGGCAAGGGGTGGAGGGGTGGGGAGTGGAGGAGTGTGCCGACGTGCAGGGACGGCTTGGTTGATGTGGTCGGGCTGGCAACTGGACACCACATGGGGTGGGTGGTTTCTGGGGCCACCTTGCTTTGGGAGGGTGGGTGGGGGGTGGGGGAAGATGGCAGCGACGGCTGCGGGATTCGTGCCGCCGACGTATGCAGCGACGGCCTGGTTGATGTGGTCGGGCTGGCGAATGGATACCACACGGGGTGGGTGCGCTGTGTGTGTCTCTGTGTGTGTGTGCGTGCGTGGCTCTGGAGATGGGGTTTCTGTTTGCGTGTGTGTGAGCGTGCGGTTATCGGGGGGGGGGGGGGGCATGCAGCGTTGAGGTGCACGCCGTGCGCATGTGCCAGGGCCCCTAACTATTATGCACACACACACACAAAAAACACAGACTACCTCGAGCATGCGATTTGTGCTAACAAAAACATGGCCAGAGCAGCGCCTCTGTGCCCTGCTGCTGCGCCCCCTCAAAAGGGTAGCCCTAACTACACGTGGTGCATGCACCCACACGCACACACTTTCATGTCACACACGCGTGCACACACGCGTGTGCACACGCACACACACACACACACACACACACACGCGCGCGTATGCACATTCGGTATAATGCGCCATCAAAGGCGACGGACTGTAAAATCGACCACACACACACACACACACAGATGCGTCATGGCCACCAAGGGCGACCTCGTGCACGCCGTGCGCGTGTGCCAGGCGTCCGCGCTGCGGCTGCACGTCAAGGCCAAGTACGTGCGAGGGGACGGACGGCGGTCGCACGCATACCTACAGGTGTGTGTGTGTGTGTGTGTGTGTGTGTGTGTGTGATGCATGTGAGTCGGTGCATGCATGTAGATGGGTGCACGTCTGCGCTGCGCATGCACGTCAAGGCCAAGTACGTGCGAGGGGACGGACGGCGGTCGCGCGCATACCTGCAGGTGTGTGGGGGGGGCGTGTGTGTGTGTGTGTGTGTGAAGAGGGCAGGTGTGGAAGGGGAGTGTGTATGTGTGTATGTGTGTGTCTGTCAGGTGCGTGCGGCGGTTGCGCGCATACATGCAGGTTTCGAGATTTTATGGCGGGGGTGAGTGTGAAGCTGAGTCGAGTTTGGAGGGGGGAAGGGGGGGCACCTGAGACACGCGTGCAAACACACACACACACACACACACACACACACACACACCAGGGGTCTCCTCGGGGTCATCCTTTCTGTTTTCCCAAAGAGATTTTCCTGGTTTCGTCGGGATTTCGGGCTGCAGCCCAAAGAATCGCTTTGAACCGTGCGAAAATCGACGATTTCACAGGTTCCCCCGAAATAATCGCCTCCGCACGTCGGGTTTCCCGATCGCGCCCTTCCCAAAAGCATCAGGGGCGCGCCCTTCGAGCACTCTTTATCTCCTTTCCGATCGGGAAGGGAACCCCTGACACACACACACACACACACACACACACACACACACACACACACACACACACACACACACACGCGCGCACACAGGCGCGCACACACACACACGCACACACACACACACACACACACACTCTTTCAGGTCGACGGCGAGCCGTGGAAGCAGCGCGTGCCGATCTCCACTCCGCACCCCAGCCCAGTTACCCTAACAAGTTGCCATGGCCCCCATCATTTGCGGTGCCCCCCCCCCCTTCACACACACACACACACACACACTCTTTCAGGTCAACGGTGAGCCGTGGAAGCAGTGCATCCCGATCTCGACTCTGTACCCCAACCCAGTAACCTTTGAAGGTTGCCAGTGCCACTGTCCCCTCCCCCCCCCCCCCCCCCTTTCCACGTGTGGGTGGATGGCGAGCCGTGGAAGCAGCGCTTGCGTGAACACACACGCGTGCGCGCATGCGCGAACACACACACACACACACACACACACACGCGCGCGCGCGCGCGCACACAGGCGCGCACCCCCCCCACACACACACACACTCTTTCAGGTCGACAGCGAGCCGTGGAAGCAGCGCGTGCCGATCTCCACTCCGCACCCCAGCCCAGTTACCCTAACAAGTTGCCATTGCCCCCATCATTTGCGGTGCCCCCCCCCCCCTTCACACACACACACACACACACTCTTTCAGGTCGACGGCGAGCCGTGGAAGCAGCGCGTGCCGAGCGCAAACGACGACGACCCACTGGTCATCGAGGTGTGTGTGTGTGTTTTGTGTGTGTGTGTGTGTGTATGTGTGTGCATGTGTGTGTGTGTGTGTGTGGAAGCAGCGCGTGCCGAGCGCCAACGTTGACGACCCAGTGGTCATCGGTGTGTGCGTGCATTTGTGTGTGTTTGTGTGTGTGTTCGCGCGCGCGTGCGCGTGTGTGTGTGTGTGTGTGTGTGTGAGAGTGAGTGTGTGTGTGTGCGTGTGTGTGGCTGATTGTACAGTCCGTCGGCACGCGTCAGCAAAGGCCTTTGCTGGCACATTATTGTGTGTGTGTGTGTGTGTGCCTCCAGCCACCGCCCCAATGGCAAAAGCACGCTGGCCAAACCTCCTTTCGCCACCTCTCCCCCTCTCCCCCATCCTCACGCGCGAACTTGGCCAACTGGGGCCATCCTCACACGGCCATTTCGCCGTGTGGGTGTGTGTGTGTGTGTGAGCTTTTGTGCATTTGTGCGTGTATGCGTGCATTTGTGTGTGAGTGAGTGAGTGAGGTTTTGCGTGCATGTATGTGCGTGCGTGCGTGCATGCGTGCATGTGTGTGTGCGCGTGCGTGCGTGCATGACGTCCTCACCCACACGCGCCCCCTCTAGCCTCAGAAGCAGAAAGATACACCCTCTCTCTCTCTGTCTGTCTCTGTCTCTCTGTCTCTCTCTCCCTCGCCCTCTCTCTCTTCTCTCTCTCTTCTCTCTCTCTGTATATACATTTTCTTTCTCGTTTCTCTCTCTGTCTCTGTCTCTCTCCCTCTCTCACACGCACCCACCCATCCATTCACAATCTCTCTCCACACACAGGTGGCGTACACAGGCCAGTCTGCCGCGCTCACAAACGACTCCGGGCTGTCTCTCTCTCTCTCTTTCTCGGTCTCTCTCCCTCTCACTTAGTCTCTCTCTCTCAGTCTCTCTCTCTCTCGTGCGCACACACACACACACACAGGTGGCATACGCAGGCCAGTCAGTCGTGCTCTCAAACGACGCCGGGCTCCACCCGACACGCCTCACAGAACCGTACGAGGCAGCAATGCAGGCTGCGCTGGAGACGACGATGTGGGTGTGGGGTGTGGGGAGATGCCGTGTGGGTGCGGGGAGTGTGGAAAGTGTGGGGGGTGGGGCGCACACACACACACACACACACACATGCGTGCACATGCGTGCACATGCACGCACACACACACACACATGCGCGCGCACACACACACACACGCCTGCTGCCACTGCCCACCACAGGAGCGGCACACACACACACATGCCTGCTGCCACTGCCCGCCACAAGAGCGGCAAACACACATATACACACACGCACGCCTGCAGCTGCTGCCCGCCACAGGAGTGGCGAACACACACACACACACACACACACGCCTGCTGCCACTGCCCGCCACAGGATCGCCGAGAAGACGGGGATCAAGGGCGCGAGCGGCCGCGCCGCGTCGGCAATCCTGGTGCGTGTGTGCAGGGGGGGAGGGGGGGGGCAATCGTTCTCCGCCTGCATGTAGGGTTGCAGGGTTTAGGGTTCAAACCTAATCTCAACCCCTAGAACCCTAATAGAGAGCGAGCGTTCGCGCACTGCGTTGGCAATCCTGGTGCGTGTATGTGCACGGGGCGGGGGGGGGGGGGCAAGCGTTCTCCGCCTGCCTGCCGGGTTGAGTTTTCAAGGGTTAAGGGTTGACCCCGAAAAAACTACAAGGGAGCGAGCGGCCGCGCCGCGTCGGCCATCCTGGTGCGTGTGTGTGCACAGGGGGGGAGCAAGCATTCCCCGCCTGTCGGGAACGTTTTTTAGGGTTGAGGGTTAACCCCTGAAACCCTTATAAGGGGGCGAGCGGTCGCACATCCCAGCCTCAAAGCCGTCAGCCCGTATCCTGCTCTCTCTCCCTTAACTCTAAACCCTTAACACTAAACACTAAACACTTAACCGTACTCAACCCGTGCGCAGGCCTCGTCCTCAGCCCACAGCCCACCAGCAACAATTGTGCTAGCAGAGCCCGCGACCTCGACGGCCGGCACCGACGGCCAGTGCCCTCCTCTCTCTCTCTCCCTCTCTTAACCCTTCACCCGAAACCTGGACCCACAACCTCTCTCCAACCTCTCTCCACCCTAAACCCTAAACCCTTAACCCTTAACCCTTATCCCTTGACTGTTAACCTCTCTTAACCCGGAACCCGAAACCCTCGCGCAGGCCTCGTCCTCAGCCCACAGCCCGCCAGGGACAATCGTGCGAGCAGAGCCTCGCACATCTAGCCTCAAAGCTGATGGCCTGTACCCTCCTCTGTCTCTCCCTAAACCCTAAACCCTTAACTATAAACCCTCGCGCAGGCCTCGTCCTCAGCCCACAGCCCACCAGGGACCATCGTGCTAGCAGAGCCCGCGAGCCCGACAGCCGGCACCGATGGAGGGGCCGGCGCAGGCGCGCGCGGCGGCGGCGGCGCAGCCGGCGCAGGCGCCAGCGGCGGCGCGGACGCGAGCGTGGGCGGCGCGGACTGTGCCAGCAGCGTCGGGGGCGCGGGGGGTGGCAGCAGCGTGAGCGGAGCGCTGGGCGGCGGCTTTGGCGCTGCGGCGTCGGTGATTGACAGCGAGTGCACGCAGCGCGGGTCGGTCGCGCCGTCGTCGCCCGGGCGCAGCGCGCTCTCGCTGGTGGGTGGTTTCGTTGCTTCTTGCTTGCAAGATCCGCGGATTTGTGCGGACATTTGGTTGGGTTGAGCTCACAAGTTCAGGGTTGGTGGGGCGCCGTTGGCCATTGACAGTGTGTGCACGCAGCAGCGCGAGTCGGTCGCGCCGTCTTCGCCGGGGCGCAGCGCGTTCGCGCTGGTGCGTGGTTTCTGTTTCCGTTAATTCGTGCTCCCTGGGATTTTAATGGCCATTGGGGGGTGAACATACGAGCTTAGGGGCGCCGTCGGCCATATTAATTGACAGCGAGCGACACGCAGCGCAGCGCGGGTCGGTCGCGCCGTCGTCGCCCGGGCGCAGCGCACTCTCGCTGGTGGGTCGACTGGGTGGACTGGTTTTGCGGGTTTAACAGGTTTTACACGTGCGCGCAAATCACGCTCCGGAGGACCCCGGGGCTTGATTTAAGGCCTAGACTACACGTCTAGGGGAGCTCTACTAGTACTGGTTTCGCGTTTTCCATCTCGGGGGTTAACACGGAGTTTCGGGTCAGGCATGCGGTTAGGGGGTGCACGCTCAGCGTGGGGTCGGTCTCGCCGTCGTCGTCGCCGGGGCGCAGCACGCTTCGCTGGTGAGTGACGGTTTCGTCAATTTGTTCTTGAAGGATCCTGGGATTTGTGCGGACATTTGGTTGGGGTCAGAACACGAGTTTAGTAGGGGCGTCGGCCACTGGCCATTGACAGCGCGTGCACGCAGCACGGCCGTTGTGACGCGGTTGTGGGCTGTGTGTGGGGGTGCGAGGGTGCCGACAGGGCGCAGCGCGCTCTCCTCCAAGTGGGACTGCGGTCCGTCATATATTGCCGCGCTGGCCCTCCCCGCCCCTCTCCATGGAGGCCTCCAGCGCTCCAAATCCCCCCCCCCCGCCCTTGCCACCTCCGCACCTCCCCCCCTCCCTTAACCTGCCCCCCCCCCCCCCTGCCACCCACACCCACCCACACAGACACCCACCACCCACCACACACACGGGCACCCCACCACCACACACGCACGCGCACACACACACGCACACTCACCCTGCCACTCACACCCCTTGCCCCACCCACCCACCCACCCACAGACGCACACCACACACACGGGCATCTCGCCACCACACACGCACACACACACACACGCGCACACACACACACACACTCACAGACCTTACCACACACACCCCTTGCCCCACCCACACCCACAGACGCACACCACACACACGGGCGTCAACAGCAGCCGTGTGTCCAATGGCACGACCTCGTCTGCCGGCTTTGGCCTGTTCGGCAGCGGGCGGTAGGGTGGTGGTGGCATGCCGAGGATGCAAGACGGCAGGGAATCCAGCACACGCGGGCATGGCACACGCACACACGGGCATCCCCGGCAGCAGCCGCGTCTCCAATGCCACGACCTCGTCTGCTGGGTTTGGCCTGTTGCCATGTTCGGCAGCGGGCGGTAGTGTGGTGGTGGCATGCAGAGGATGCGAGACGGCAGGGCACGCAACGCAGCACCCGCAAGCAGCAGGCAGCAGGGCACACGCAGATACGTGTGTGGCGGCGTGCAGTAATGTGGTGGTGGTGTGCAGGGAACACAAGACAGCAGGGCACGCAACGCTGCACCCGCAGGCAGCAGGCAGCAGGGCACACGCAGATACGAGCGTGGCGGCGTGCGGTGGTGGGTGGTGGTGTGCAGAGGATGCGAGTCGTCAGCACACAGGCGTGGGAGGTTGTGGCTGGTGTTGTGCAGATGTTGCGACACAGCGGCACCCGCAGGCAGCAGGCAGAGCACACGCAGACACTTAGCAGCGGGCGGTGGTGGGTGGTGGTGTGCAGAGGATTCGAGACGTCAGCACACACAGGCGCGGCACTCGTAGACGTGGGACGTTGTGGTTGGCTGGTGGTGTGCAGATGTTGCGACACGGCGACACAAGCTGCACATGCAGATTCGTGTGGCAGAAGGTTGTACTGGGTGGTGGACAAGGTGGTGGATCATGATACGCGGCGGCACAAGCTGCACATGCACGCGCGGCACACGCCACGACAGCACGAGCGCGCGTGCGCTTCGCGCTGGTGCATCTGCCGGGCTGTATACGCTCGCAGTTTCCACTGCAGCGCGAGTCGCATGCACCACAGTGCTGCCAGCATTGATGCGCATGAAGTTTGTGTTGGGGACACGCAATGACAATGAGCGGCGGGGTAGCTGCGGGCGAAGCTGGAACACACGACTCCTGCAAGAGGACTCGCTGGAAAGCATGACTCCCTGGAGGACACGCTGGAAGACATGTCGCGCTGGAAGAGGGCTCGCTGGAAGAGGGGACGGTGGCACCGGATTGCAGTGAGCGCGCGCTTATGTGGCTGTGACTTCCCTCTCCAGGCACAAGGGTAGCGGGCACATGGGTACATCCAGGGGTGTGGGGCACTTCCGCGGCGCGGGAAACATCATGCTTGTGGACACGCTGCACTCACCAAACAAAAGTAAGGAGTCGTCAGGGGGGTGGGCTGCGGGAGCTGACAAGACTGTTGCAAGGCTGTTGAGAGGTCCCACCACAGCATGGCGGCTGCCGTGAACGTGACCACAGGGTCCTGGCTGTGAGAGAGGCTCTGGCAGAGACAGTGAGACGTGCCTTTGCTATAACAATCGCATAGCCCAGCAGCAGCAGCCGTCACAGCCGAGCCGCGCCGCCTGCTACCCCACCAGCCAGTCGTGGAACAGCGTTGGGTGCTTAGATCTCCACAACCTGGATTCCTGCGAGTGTCATGAGCAGGTGGGGGCGGGCAGTGGGGGGGAGGCGGGTCAGAGGCGCGGTTGCTGACATACATGCGCAGGTGCGTGTGCTCCGCCGCAGCCGCCCCTTCGCCTTTGCAGTCCTCCTAGTCTGCCCATATAACGACCGAGCCTTCCTGGCTTGCCACGCCCCTGCGCACGTCTTGCTGACGCACACATGCGGCAAGCATGCACATGCGGCGTGCATGCCCCCCGTCCCCCATGCAAGTATGTGCCGCCCTCTGGCACGCCCATCGATGTCGCGACAGCGCGCACCCACTCTCCCCATTCCATGTGATGTAGCACATGCAGCTGCATGTGTCCTCCGTGCGCCGCGCCCTGGGGCTGCTCGTCAAGTGCCGCCCAAGGGCAATCCATGCCACCACCCATGCTGATGCATGCCCCATGCCGTGCAAACTCCTCCCCCACATGCCCCCCGTCCTCACCCGGGGGCAGCGACTGCTTCAGCTTATCGGCCTTGTCAGAGTCAGCGACGCACAGCGTGTACAGGTACTTGCTGCATCGGACCTTGAACTTGGTCATGCCCGCCGTCTTCTTGATCTTAACGGACTTGGCGTCCTTCCTACGGGCCGTCAGCAGGAAGTCCTTAATC
>VFSX01000266.1:105000-140000 GCA_016618255.1 Chlamydomonas sp. UWO 241 | reverse complement strand
GACCTCAACCGCAACTACCCAGACCCCTGGAAGCACTCTGGAGTGGATCTGAAGCAGCCTCTGGGCAAGGAACAACCAGAAACGCTTGCCATGATGAACTTTACACTTTCAAGGAGGTGCGTGGAGGAGGGGACTGTGTGTGTATGTGTGTGTGTGTGTGTGTGTTTGTGTTTGCATGGACCTGAAGCAGCCTCTGGGCAAGGAACAGCCAGAGACGCTTGCCATGATCAATTTCACACTTTCAAGGAGGTGTGCTGGAGGAGAGGGCCTGTGTGTGTGTGTGGGTGGGTTGTGGGGAGGCGTATAACCGTACACCCGTAAATCCGTACAATACGCCGTATGTACGTACATTTCAGGGGAAGATGTACGCACTGAAAAATGAAAAATGTACGGTTTCGCAGTATGTGTGGAGCGCGCGCCACAAACGACGCGGTCTGTCACCCTAGGAGGATAGGGGGCACACACAGGGACGATGTGACGCCATGGGACGGTCGCTCTACCATCTGGGGCCTGCTGGGCTCGCGAGCTCGAGCCGGAAGTGTGAATCGGTTCTCGCCCATCGGACTGCCGCGGCTCTTCAACTGGCCCCCGTCCTCTCCCGCTACTTACAGACACTACTCGAGATGCATATAAGCGATGTACTTGTTGGGGGGGGGGCATGCATGGTGCATGTGCATGACCGCATGGCGCCCAGGCATGCGCGCGCGCGTATCACCAGCCCTCACCAGTCCTCACTAGCCCCAACTTGCAACACTGGCGCCAGCAAGATAGTGGACACAGAGTACAACGAGTGTGAGCAGATTAGCTTCCAGGTCGTGGACTAAACTGAGGAGGGGAGGAGGAACGGAAGGGGAAGGGGGGACGAGGGTCGCGGGGCACTGAGCTCCCGCAAGGCCCGCAGCCGCTCGTGCAGCAACATTACTTGTGACCAGTACTAACTTACTGAAAATCGTAGCGTGCATGATGATCACTGCGAGAGCAACGATGCTCCCTGTAAATACAGCTTTCAAATGGCATATCTCACTCACACATTGACTGATGTACGAGGCAGCTGTGAGTGTGCCGAGCGTCCTCCCACTGGAGCGTATGTACGGATGTACAGCGTATGCACGGATGTACGTATATACAGCGTATTTACGAACATTTCAGGAGAAGATGTACGGCCCCCCACAACCCTATGTGTGTGTGTGTGTCTCTTTCTCTCTTTCTCTCTCTTTCTCTCTCTTTCTCTTTCTCTCTCTCTTACTGTCTTACTCTCTCTCTCTTACTCTCTGACTCCTTCTCTCTCTCTCTCACACACACACATACAGGTTCATCGGCTCCCTTGCGCTACACGAGGGCGCCCTCGTTGCCAAGTATGCTCTACCCGGCTGTCTCTGTCTCTTCCTCTCTCTCAAACACATACACACACACACGCAGGTTCATCGGCTCCCTTGCTCTACACGAGGGGGCCCTCGTTGCCAACTACCCCTTTGACGGCTATACAGATGGCAACGGGCAGATCAGGAAGCAGAAGTGAGTGGTGTGCGTATGCACGCGCGCGCGCGTGTGTGTGTGCGTGTGCGTGCGTGTGAGCGTGTGCGTGTGTGTGTTTGTGTGTGTGTGTGTGTGTAAATGCATGCGTGTGTGTTTGCACGAACATGTTTGTGTGCGTGCCACCCACCCACCCCAACACACGCACACACACGCACACACACACACGCACACACACACACACACACACACACACACACACACGTTGGCACGGTCCGCCCCTGACCTCCCTCAAGACACGCGACGAGAACACCCCCACCCCCCATCCACCCCTCACTCACAAATATCTCAAGCCCCCCAAAATTCCTCAACCCCCCTCCCCAGGCACGCGACGCCCGACGACGCGACGTTTGTGCACCTGGCCAAGACGTACGCGCGGCTGCACACCACGATGGCGATCAACAACCAGGTGCGTGCGTGTGTGTGTCAGTGATGCAGAATATTTTCGGCATGATGGCGGTCTTATAACGCGGAACACGGCCCGCAGGGCCGCTTTAGAGCAATTTAGGTCGACCTTGTGATGTGAAAGTGTGGAAATCGCCGATTTTCACACTTTTCACACAAAAACGCGGCGCGTTACGCGCTCTGGCGTGTCGCGGAGGTCCCGCCAGACGACCCTCCCGTGCGACGCACGTAATCGCGTCACGGCCTTCTGCACCACTGGCGTGTGTGCGTGGTGGGTGGGTGGTGGGGGTTGTGTTTGTTTTGGTGCTGCTGTCGGAATTTGGACGGGGCTGGGGCAGTTGGTGCGCCTGCAACACACACGCTGATGGCGATCAACAGCCCGGTGCGTGCCCTGCGGCGCTTGCGGTAACAGCAGCAGCAGCAGCAGTCGCAGCAGCAGCAGTTGTTATAAGGAACGGAGCGCCCAGTGATTTTGTTTTCAGCTTTTTTAGTTAGTTCCTGGGAGCCATTGACCGTTGACCGTTGACCGTCACCTGTCATTTTCAAGCTCTTGACGAGCTCTATCTGATGGGATCATCAGACCATCAAGCAACTGGTTGGCTGGGCGGTTGGTTACACGGTTTCAGACTCTCTCTCTCTCTTGGGGACGCGGGCTGCTGGCCGGGGAGCAGCGTCGTCTTTTCCGCCTTGGGGCGGTGAGCCGGCTTCTTGGCCTTCGGGATCTCGACGGCCATGGGGCCGAGTGCGCCCCTCCTCTGAGGGAGCGTGGCCCAGGCCAGCACAGATGGCTATTGGTGACTCATCGCTTAGGTTAAGTTTGGTGGTTCCGGGGCCTCACTGCCCTGCCACACTTTTTTCAAGTACTTGAAAAAAGTGTCTGGCTCCTGGCTCCTTGCGACTTAAGTTGTCAGGAGCCAAATGGCTCCCGGTGGCTCCCAGGAGCCCAAAACAAAATCACTGGGAGCGCCCTAAGTGCTCAGGAGCGCCATTGGTGCACGTCGTAGCGACACGCTCATTTGGGGGGTACGATCACTTGGGAAAAAAACTCTCTGCTCTCCACACAGGATTTCCCTCAGGGCACCATTAACGGAGCGCAGTGGTGCTCAGAAGAAGAAGAAGAAGAAGAAGCAGTCGCATCCCTATAATCCCTAAAGTAAACGTCATCTATCTAAAGCACTGAACCCCCCCTTCTATCTTAATCGCTGTCGCCCCCCTCCCCCTCCCTCCTCCCTCCTCCCCCCTCCCTCCACAGGAGTTCCCCGAGGGCGCAGTGGTGCCCAGCAGTAGCAGCAGCAGCAGCAGCAGCAGTTGAAATTGCACACCACGATTCCTTACAAGTATACATCATCTTTAAATCACTAAAATGCCCCCCCCCCCCCATCCCCTCCCTCCACACAGCAGCAGCAGTTGCACACCATGAACCCCTAGAATATACGTCATCTTTAGATCACTAAAATGCCCCCCCCCCCTCCCCTCTCCCTCCCTCCTTCAACACAGGAGTTCCCCGAGGGCATCACCTACAGAGCGCAGTGCCAAGCAGCAGCAGCAGCAGCAGCAGCAGCAGTTGCGTACCAAAACTCCCTATAATATACGTCCTCTATACATCACTAAAATGCCCCCGTCCCTCCCTCCTCCTTCCACACAGGAGTTCCCGGAGGGCATCACCAACAGAGCGCAGTGGTATCAAGCAGCAGCAGCACCAGCAGCAGCAGCAGCAGTCGCATACCACAAATCCACGTCATCTACAGATCACTAAAATGCCCCCCCCCCCTCCTTCCTCCACACAGGAGTTCCCCGAGGGCATCACCAACGGGGCGCAGTGGTACCCTGTTTATGGCGGCATGCAGGTGTGTGTGTGTGTGTGCGTATGTGTGTGTATGTGTGGGTGGGTGGGTGGGTGGGTGGGTGGGGGTGAGTGTGGGTGTGCGAGTGTGTGTGTGTGTGTGCATGCGTGTGTGCGAGTGACTGTGGGTTGTGGGTGTGGGTGCGTAGTGCTACCCTGTCTATGGCGGCATGCAGATGTGTGTGTGTGTGTGTGTGAGCGTGAGCGTGTGTGTGTATGTGAGCGTGTATGTGTGCGTGTCTGTGTGTGTTTGTGTGTGTGTGTGTGTGTGCATGTCTTGTGTGTGTTTGTGACTTCGCTCTATGCCGGCGGCGCACCTTCTTCCAGCTCACGCCGGTGACTTTTGCGCCCACTCCGTCACGCTCAACGCCCTCTGCAAACATCCATCTCTTCAACTTCACACGCGACATCCCCGTGCGCCCCGAGTTCGCCGAGCGAGTCACCCCTGAGTGGATCATCTTAGCGTGATTTCCACAACTGTGGAAGTCCTTCTGCCGACACCTAGTTTAAACTCAGTCGAGGCGGATTGACGAACACAGCCGTCAATGACCCGCCACTGCCCCTTGCCCCCACTGCTTTACGAATGAGGTTGTTCACCCTATTGCTGGCGCACGGTTGGTCTCCCGCCTTCAAACGGAATCTCCTCAATTGATGACTAGAAACAGCCTTTCTAGGTCTGCCGTGCAGAGTTCTCTGTAACGATCTCTCTCTCTCTGTGTGTGTGTGTGTGTGTGTGTTATGATCACACACAAACTCCAACAAGCTACCAAATGCAGGACTCGAACTACCTAGCGGCCGGCTGCCTCGAGATCTCTCTGCTTCAGCCATCCCTGCCAACAAGGACACATAAACCGCAAGAGACATCTGAAGACACAGAACACCTCGACAAGATGTCTCTTTTGTGCAGGACTGGGACTGCCTAGCGGCCGGCTGCCCCTCTCCCTCTCTCCACTTCAACCACCCCTGCCGACGACGTTATTTACATACGAGAGAGGCGACATCTTACAAGAACCTTAACACAACCAAACGCAGGACTGAAACTACCTAGCGGCTGCCTCTCTCTCCCCCTCCACTTCAGCCATCCCTGCCGACGACGATATTTACATACGAGAGAGGCGACATATTGAAAGAACCTCAACACGATGCCTCTTGTGTGAAGGACTCGAACTACCTAGCGGCCGGCTGCCTCTCCTTCTCTCTGCTGCAGCCATCCATGCCAACGATGACATGTTTACACGAGAGACATGCAGTAACAGCAACAGTAACACGGGGTTTCCAGCTTAGCAGGCTACTCTTCTACTAGAGACACCCGCCGATACTCCAGCACACTTCAGTACTAGAGTACCGCCGGCTCCCGGCCGATAGACTACCGCTCCCGCCGGCTAGACTACCCCAAACAGCGGTCTCTGAGAGACAGGTCTGGCAAGGAGCATATAGGAGAGGACCTTCCTCAGGGTCACAGTAGTGGCCTTGTGGCCAGTCAAGCCGGCAGAGCCGACTGGCGCTGACTGGAACGGTCCCCGCCTGGCAGTGCATGGCTGTCCAGCTCTCGTTTGCATGGGGCTCAGCCGGCGCCCCATGCCTCATGCATGGCCAGGTCCCACCCTCCAGGGGTGCATGGACGACAGAGTTGTCATGGAGGCTGCCTGAAGACCTTCCAACGCCAGTCACCGGCAGACGAGCGACCCCGAGGATGAGCGCGGTGACGAACGCTGCGATTGGTGAAGCGGATTTACTCTGTGTTGCCTCGGCGGTCGCCACCGCTGAAGCCGTGATGGTAGCCCGCCTCCACGGGCAGCCATCTTGACCAATGTCCAGCATGCATTGACGGGCGCCAGCTCCTCCGCTCGTCGATCAACTCGTCGAGATCGGTGCCGCATGGCGTCCTGCATGGGGGGAGGATAAGGGCTGTCTCCCAGCACGGGCCGCGGCAGCGCCGCGGCTACTCGCCAAGCCATGGCAGCGCCGGGCAAGCCGCTCCTGAAGTGTTCCACCGAGGGGCAGTCTAGCAGGAGCCGGGCCAGTCGTATTTTACCCCGCTCGTCAGCGGCACGGAGATCCTCGTCACCAGCAGCGCCGCATTGCTGGGTCCAGGGCTCGGCGACGAGAACGCGCCTCCGTTAAACGAGCCCCAACGAGAGACATCTGATGAAACAAAACACCTCAACACGATGCCTCTTGTGTGCAGGACTGCAACGACCTTGCGGCCGGGTGCCTCTCCCTCTCCAATTCAACCATCCCCGTCAATGATGAAACACAACCTTCTAACCTGAACAATGTCTCTTGTGTGCAGGACTGGAACTACCTAGCGGCCGGCTGCCTCGAGATCACGCTCGAGCTCAACGAACGAAAGTGGCCGGACCTGCGGCGACTCGAGCAGGTGCGTGTTTGTGTGTGCCCGACCCCCCCCCCTCCTGTCCCTTTTACCATTTAGCTGGGTTCTAGGTGTTTGTTTGGGCCCTGTGCTGGTTGAGATGAACAAGCGGCAGTCGCCAGATATTTGCCCGTTTATACACAATTTTGTTCTGGGTGGTTGACGCTTCCTGTGCTGATTGAGCTCAACAAACGAAAGTGGCCGGACCTGCGTTGGCTGGAGCAGGTGCGTGTTTGCCTGCCCCCCCCCCCATTCTTTTACCACTTAGCTGGGTTCTAGGTGTTTGTTGGGGCCCTGTGCTGGTTGAGATCAACAAACGGCAGTGGCCGGATATTTGTCCAACTAGGCATCAACAACGGGCCCGTAACAACTGCCCGCAGTAGCCGGATATACGTCTTTTTATACACAATGTTGTTCTAGGTGGTTGACGATGCACATCCTGTGCTGATTGAGCTCAACGAACGAAAGTGGCCGGAACTGCAACGGCTGGAGCAGGTACGTGGGTGTGCGCCTGCCCCCCCCCCCCCCATCACTTTTACCATTAGGAGGCCACGTTGTCACGTTGTGTTCTGGGTGTTCATGGACCCCGTGCTGATTGAGATCAACAAACAACAACTTGGCTGGCTATTTTTCCTGTTGCGATTTGGTTCTAGGTTCGTAAGTAGGTTCTAGGTTTGGCGATTTGGTTCTAGGTTCGTGTGATTTGGTTCGTGGTTCGTACGATTTGGTTCGTGCGATTTGGTTCTACGTTCGTAGGTAGGTTCAAGTAGGCTCTAGGTGTCTGTCGGTGCACATGCCCTGTGCTGCTGGAGCTCAACGGACAAAAGGTGGCCGGAGCTGAGTGGAGTTCACACCCACACAACGGACACACACACAACGCACACTCACACACACGCACACGCACACTCACACGCGCGCTCCCGCTCCCACTCGCGCATTCCCACACACACACACGCGCAGATGTGGGAGGAAAACCGCGTCGTCTTTGCGCGCTTTCCTCGGGAGGTTGTGCTTGGTGGTGTGCGAGGCATGGTGGCGTGGGTGCCGGCAAAGGGAGACAAGGGGAAGGGGGCAAAGGTGTGTGTGTGTGTGTGTGTGTGTGTGTGTGTGTGTGTGTGTGCATGTGTGTGCGTGTGTATATGTGTGTGTGTGTGTGTGTGTGTGTGTGTGTGCATGTGTGTGTGCATGTGTGCATGTGGGTGTTTGTGTCCGTGTGTGTCTGCACAAGTCCAGTTCTGGCCCTAACAATTCACTGATGAGGGGCGGTAGCCACCAACCGGCTGCCTGCCAACGCGCAGTCCTAGAGTAAAATGGAGAGCTGTTCCGCGATGCCTCCCAAACAGATCATTACCAGCTTCCAGGGGATAGGGGTTCAAGTGGCACTCGCCAATCCATGTGAAGAAAGCATAGGGAAATGAGAGCATCAACCCTGGAAAGCCCTGTGAGAGAGAGCCACGAGTGAAAGCCCTGAGAGGAAGCCCCGAGAGAAAAATGTTGTCCTATGTTGGTTAGTTTTGTAGGTTTGCACTCTTTAGGGAAAAGCACAAAAATTGCACAAGGGTTTAGAAACCCTATTTATAACCCTTATAAACCCTACATTAATTTTAAAACCCTAATCAACCCTACATTAAATCCTCAACTGGTCCCATGCACGGCACGCGCAGGTGTCAATCGTGGGGCAAGGCTACAGCGTCATGGCGCCCGCTGGGGTGTGGGACTTTTACAGGTGTGGCACAGGGGGGGGGGGCAGTGTGTTCGCCCAACCACCGCCCAACCCACTGCGGTGAACGATTCGAAATGCCGCCCAGCCGCCGTCGTGCCCCGCCCATCCGCCTGCCCAAGCGCCCGCCCAACCGCCGCCCAACCGCCGCCCAACCGCTGCCCAACCACCCTCCCAACCGCTTAAACAGCTACTTCCAAACCGCACTTCAACCGCCGCTGCGGTGAATTACGATTTCGAACAGCCTTCCGCCACCCCTGCCCATCCGCCCGCCCAACAGCCCGCCCAACCGCCGCCCAGCCGCCGCCCAACCGCCCTCCCAACCGCCCGCCCAACCGCTTAAACAGCTGCTTCCAAACCGCACTTCAACCGCCGCTGCGGTGAATAGCGATTTCGAACAGCCTTCCGCCACCCCGCCCATCCGCCCGCCCAACAGCCCGCCTAACCGCCGCCCAACCGCCGCCCAACCGCCCTCCCAACCGCTTAAACAGCAGCCTCCAAACCGCGCCCCAACCCGCCGTTGCGGTGAATTACGATTATGAAAATCCTACTGCCAACCCCCCCAAACCGCCGCCCAACCGCCCGCCCAACCGCTTAACCAGCCGCCGCACAAACGCCGCTACGGTGCACGATTTCGAAAAGCCAGCCAACCGCCGCCCAACCGCCGCCCAACCGCCGCCCAAAAATAACGCAGGCCGCTCGCGCCGGGCGACTACGATGTACTCATTGAGGCCCAACCGCCGCTGCGGTGACCGATTTTGAATAGCCGCCTAACCAACCGCTGCCCAACCGCTGCCCCCAAAAAACACAGGCCGCTCGCGCCGGGCGACTACGATGTACTCATCGAGGTCCCCGGGCAGGCGGCAGTCACCCGTCAGGTACTTGGGACTTGGTTAGGATGTGTGAGGCGCACCACCAGGCGCATGCACGAAGCAGAGGCCGCTGCGGCCGTGTCACAAGTGGGACAGAGGTGCTGATCGAGGCTCCCGGGCAGGCGTCAGTCACGCGAAAGGTTCTTGGGGTTTAGCGTGTTAGGCTTAGGGTTTAGGGTGTGGGGGTAAAGGCTCGTCGCCAGTCGTTGCCGAGGTCTGATGAATCCCCTCCCTATCGTCACAACGGGGGGCTGTGTTGGGGAGTAGATGCGCCTCGCTGGCTTTAGCCATTTTGGGTCTTGTGTATTACTCAGGGTTTCTAGACCTAGCAGCGCTCCCGTTGTGTTACGCTTTCGACGACGACCTCCCTGCCCCCCCCCCTGTCCCACACACACACACCGACAGGTGCACGTGCCGGCCGACGGCACCGGCGCGTCGATCAAAGTCGACTTGCCCCCCCCCCCCCCCGCCTCATCGCCAGTCGGTGCCTGAGCTCCGATAGATCCCCTCCCTGCCCCCCCACCACACCAAACCACACCACACACACACCGACAGGTGCACGTGCCCTCTGATGGCACCGGCGCGTCAATTGAGCTCGACCTTCGCCCCCCCCCCCCCCGGCTCATCGCCAGTCGGTGCCGAGCTCTGATGCATCCCTTCCCTGCACACCCACACACCCACCTCCCGCCCCTCCCCCACACACCCACCGACAAGTGCACGTGCCTGTCGACGGCACTGGCGCATCGATTGAGGTCGACCTGCCCCCCCCCCCCCCCCCCCCCGGCTCATCGCCGGCCGTTGCCGAGCTCTGCTGCATCTCCTCCCCCCCCTCCCCCCCCCCCCCTGCGGCAGTTGCACAGCAACCATGGTGGCAGATGGGACAGATGGCATGCTAGGGGTCTCATTTTGGCAGCTGCCAGCCTCGTTCCTAGGGTCTAATGCGCCACCAAAGGCGTCCGACGGACCGTAAAATCCACCACACGCACATACACACACACACACACACACACACACACACACACACACACCGGCAGGTGCACGTGCCTGCCGACGGCACCGGCGTGTCGATCGAGGTCGACCTGCGCCCCCCCGGCAGCGGACCCATCACCGCGACGCCCGCACCGGGAGCGACAGAGGGGATAGTAGGGGGGGGAGGGGCGGCCGCGCAGGGGGTGCCATCGGGGTCGAGTGGCGCGGCGGTTGCGGTGGACGGCAAGCCCGCCGGCGGGGCCTCGTCCCCGGCCGCCACTGCAGCACAAGGGGAGGCGCCCGGCGGTGGCGGCGTGCAGCTGCCCGGCGGCGCGGTTCCCCCGCAGCCGTCGTTCGCGCTGCTCGCTGGGCTCGCCGCCGGGAGTATGGCGCTGCTCGGGGCGGCTGCCCTCGCGTGGCGGAGCATCGGGGGGGTTGGCGGCGGTGGCGGCGGCAGGGGCGGGGGCTACCAGCTCTCGAGGCTGATGGAGCAGGTGTGAGGTGTGTGAAGGCAGCACGGGGTGTGACTTAATGAACAGCACAGCACACCACTGCTAAGCGCGACCAAGCCCACGTCCCGTGACGGAAAGTGTGTGGGGGCGGGTGAGGATGGGGGTGGTGTGGGGGAGGACTCAGATGAGCACCGTGGGCCCGACTTCCCCCGTCAGGACGGGGGAAGTTGGACAACACTACTTTCACATCACCCCACCCCCGCATCATCCCCCACGCAGGTGCCGCGAGCCGCGCGCCGCTACCTTGGGCTGACGCAAGCAAGTCCGCGTGTGGTGGGCATGGGCGGTGCAGCGGGCGTGTAGATCCCGCCACGGGCAGCGATGGATCAGGCGCAACCTTGCTTGCACGATGGCCAGTCGTTCTTGGTGTGACAACGCGGCGTCAATGATTTTAGAGGGGCGTCTGATTCGAGCCTGGGGTAGCAGGCTGTGTTTGGGGCTGTGTTGTCGCTGCACTCCGAGAGGTCTGTTTTCGAAACCAAAACTGTTACAATCATTGTCAAACGGAGCAGACCGGCCGCAGTGCCCTTAACTAAATCAGCCGCCTGGTGCCCCCCGGGGCTCCCGTGTCACGCTGCTGCGCTGCGCTGTGTCCCCCTCCCGCCTCTCCTCCTCCGCCGCCCCCGCTGCACTCGCCCGCCTAGAGCAGGCCAAGCGCACGCGGTGCCTGCGCCCTCCCCACCACCGCCACACACACGCATCTTATTGCTTCTCCTCCACCGCCTCCGCCTGTGCCGCCTGTGCCGCCTTGGCGCGCTGCCCGAGCGCACGTGCGCCCCGTGCGCCTCCTGGCTGCTCCTCCCCTGCTCGCCGACCACCGCCACGCACACCACCCGTGGGCGCCGCGCGCTGCCTACTCCTCCATCGCCTGTGCCGCCTTGGCCTTGGCGCTCCCTGTCTTGACGCGCAGCTTGTCCTTCTCCTTGGAGATGAGCGACGCGGGCGCGCGGATGAGATGGATCTCTTTCTCGAGCTGCACCTTCTCGGCCTTCTTCTCGAGCTGCTTGGCGCGCTGCATCCGCGCCTCGTAGTGGCGCTCCTGGCGCCGCGACCGGATCTCGGTGATCTTTCCAATCGCCTTGAGCGTCTTGCCGATGATCTAGGTGGGCGGGGAGTGTGTGCGTGTGTGCGTGTGTGTGTGTGTGTGTGTGTGTGCGGTCTGGTGGGGGTGGGACGCGTGCGAGGGAAGACGGGGTTGCGTGTGCATGTGTTGCACGTGTGCATATGCATATGTGTGCGTGCGTGTGTGTGTGCGACGCCAGTCAGGGTGGCGGCAGCACGCGTGCAGCATGCATGCGCGGCAGCAAGTGCGCATGGC
Organism: Chlamydomonas sp. UWO 241; assembly: GCA_016618255.1. NCBI lineage: Eukaryota > Viridiplantae > Chlorophyta > Chlorophyceae > Chlamydomonadales > Chlamydomonadaceae > Chlamydomonas > Chlamydomonas priscui. Next base: position 128,454 of record VFSX01000266.1, on the reverse strand, counting down.
GCATGCGCGCGGCAGCAAGTGCGCATGGCGTGCATGCGCGCGCGATGCATGGCTGCGCATGGCGCAGCACACCGCACACGTCCCCACTGCCCTCGCTCCCCCTCTCCTCCGCACGCATGCCATGCCATGCCACGCCTCACCTCGCGGTCGTACTTCTCCGGCCGGTTGCGCCTGCGCTCCATCTCGAACGTGGCGTCCTCTGCGAGCTCCTTGCCCGCCAGCTTCCGGTACGCCTTGGTCCAGCGCACCTTGCGCGGGTTACGCTTCATCTTGAAGTTCTTGTGGCACTTGGAGCGGCAGAAGCGGAACACGGACGCGTCATTGCGCACAAAGTTGATGCCGCGCCCAGGGTAGATGGAGCTAGAGCAGAACCAGCACTTCTCCAACCGCATGGCTGCTCCTTAGCACGCTCACGAGTAGCGGAGAAGCAGGGGCTACTGTTAGAGGTGCCTACTCCGCTGCTGGAGCAGCTAAACGCTCGGACCAGATGGCGGCGGTGAGTGAAAGACTGCTGCGTCCTCAACGCGTGCCGCTGCAGCCGCAGTGCCCGAACACACACCACAGTCCACGCACAGGTGTGTCTGACGCTTGTGCTGAGGTCGACTGTGAGGAGTGACACGCCCAGAAGGCGGCGCACACTCACACTCTGTGAGTGTGAACTGAACTGGACTGCTCCGCGTGTGCGTGTGCTGTCAGTGCTGGTGGATGGTAGCCGTGCGCACCGTAATTTTATGGGTTTGCTAGCGCACGCGCAGGTCCGCTGCCCAGGCACCCATTCTCTCTCTTTCGCTCTCCCTATCTGTATCGCTCTGTCCCTCTCTGTCTCTCTCTGTCTCGCTATCCTTTTCCCTCTCTCATCTCACAGGCATGCACACACACACACACACACACACACACACACAAGCACACACGCACACACACACACACACGGCTACACACATGCAGGTCTGCTACCCCGGCATGCACGGTTCGCTCGACGTGGTCTGCGAGACGTCACTCAATCAGGCCGCCGGGTGTCCTGGCCGCCGCTGACTCCGGCTGCCGCAGCGTACTGCAGCAGAGTGTACCAGAGTCACGCGTGGCCATAACACAAGCGGGGGGGGGCCGAGAGATCCCGGGGAGCCTCCATGCAGCCATGCTTGGGAGCTGGGGCGCCGCGTGGCCTGCCAGTGATGGATGGCCTGCGCGTTGTGGAGTCTGGGTCTGCCCTGGGCCGCGTGGTGGTGGCTACGCGTGGGTTTGAGGCAGGGGAGGTGGTGCTTGCGGAGCGGGCAGCGCTCGTGTGGGTGAACGAGGGGGTGGGGGGCCTTCTTTGGGCGTTCAGCCGGGCCGAGTGCGACACGCAAGAGGCGGTACTGGAGATGTTCCACCCGGCGCTGGACTCCGAGGCGGCGAGCGCAGCGCTGAACACGGGAGACCAGCTGTGAGTACGGCCATTGCCATGGGCATGGGCCCGATGTGACGTGCAGGGGCGGATACAAACAAACTCTCTCATGCGGGATGCCACCATCACGCATGCAGCTGCTCTGATGCATGTGCATGCGTACCTGTTCACAACGCCACGCATGGCTCTAACTAGGCCGCGTGTTTTGCGCGCCTGGGCGTGTGCAGGCTTCTCCGCGCTCTGCACGAGGTGCAAGTGCCGTTTGAGGTCGCGCAGCGCCTGTGGCTCGTCGCCAACTTCAACTGCCATGAGCTCGAGTCGAAGGACTCGGCCCTGTTTGTGATCGGCTCCAAGGTCGAGCACTCGTGCCTGCCAAACACGAGCTACGGCAGCAGGGCAGACCAGCTCATATACACAGCTGTGAGGCCGATTGCCGCGGGCGACCGCATCTCCTTTGCCTACGTGCCCACGTCCCAGCAGGACACGCAGGAGCGGCGCGAGCTGCTGCACACGACCAGGTTGTTCCTGTGTGCGTGTGAGCGCTGCGAGGGCCCAGACGTGAGCCGCCCGCTCCCTTGCCCAGCCTGCAGCGACGGCGTCACCCTGCGCACGTTACCGGCCGAGAGCATCCGCTCCTCTGCCACCGGCGACAGCCCAGCACTGCAGATGGCGCAGCTGAAGAAGGGCGCCGGGGCGACGTGGACCTGCTTGTCGTGCAGCGCGTGCGCGACAGACGCCGAGATGAGCGCTGCCATCGAGAAGGAGGCGGAGCTTGTCGCCGACCTCAAGCAGCGGACGCTCGTGCCCGACGTCAGCCCTGGCATGCTTTGCGCAGCGCAGCGGCAGCAGGTCCTGCTCCACTTGGCGCTGCCGCCGATGCACCACCTGCACGCGAGGTTCAGCGAGCTCGTCTCCAAGTTTGCAGCGTCCGAGGCCGACCTGGCAAAGGACATGCCGCCGGGCGTGGCGGAGGCGATGGTGCGTGCAGGAACGATGCTGCCTGTGCAGCAGCTGCAGTGGGAGGCTGCCGTGTCGGCAGTCGAGCTCATCGTGTGGCGTGAGCGCAGCCAGGCGGTGCCGCTGGGCCGCATGCAGCCGCAGGCGACCTGGCAGCCTGGCGGAGCGGCGACCCAGCTGGAGCTGCCCCCACAGGCGCGGCTGGCGCACATCTTGGACAGCGTGTGGTCTGGCTCAGACGAGGCGGCGGCGCTGCAGCCGTGCTGGGACAGCGCCTGGGACGCTGTCCATGCGGGCGTAGACCTGGTTGATGCAGGCAGCGCTGCTGATGCGGCGCCCGTCTTCCGCCGCTACCGCGATGCCATGTTCTCGCAGCTGTCGAACGACGGCACCTTGCGGCGGTTCATCCAGGGCGTGCTTGACAGTGTTCCCCCAACTGAGTCACGGAATTAACTGGTCAACCCCCGTATCTTACCGCGCTTGTGCCTTCGCAATACGTATTGCTTCGAAATCCCCATGAAGATACAATGGAGCATTTTACTCACCTGATTAAACTCGGAAATGTCACAAAAATAGTAGAAATGAAGAAACAATCGTATCAATAAACAGGTGTAGCTTCCTAGCCCCCACACACACACTCACACACGCGCGCGCGCGCAAAGACCATAGCGCACGGTCACATTTTTAAACTTATTTTGCACATGCTGTGTTTTCTGCGAAGTTTAAAACAGTGTTGTCCCTCTGCTTGCGCACATACGAGTTGATGTGATTACCGCCCAGTTGCCACCTATGACGGTGTCTGATGTGTGGACCGCGTTCCTGCTGCGCTGTAACCACCTCACTGCCCACTTTTGCGCACAAGCGCGAGTGCCGCGGGATCCAGCTGCAGGGGAGGCCTCCATGCAGCAAGGCTTATACTTGGGAGGGGAGGCGAGCGGCGTGCTAGTGGTGGATGGCGGCGTGCGCATCGTGGAATCTGGGTCTGCCGGTGGCGACGCATGGGTTTCAGGCAGGGGAGGTGGTGCTGGCTGAGCTCAAGCGGGCACGAGATCGATCGCACGCTCCGATGTCACCCACCTTCCAACCAAGCTGCTCACTTTCTGGTTCACGCACATGGGTTTCTTTGGTTTGGGGCTTCGTGTGGGTGCAACTGCAGCTGGGAAGCTGAAGGTCAGCTGCTTCAGGGTACTCCAGCAGCAAGCCGTTTTCTTATGTCAGATCCGTCAGGTCTGGTAGGGCTGTGAGAGAGAGAGCGCAAACGATACACGCCACCACCTGTACATCCCGCCCCCCTGCTCCTACTCACTGCTCCCCATCCAATCTGCACCTACACGTCATCTGCCGCAACGGTCCTACGCCTACGCCTGCCTCCGCCGAGCGCCCTTCCGGCTGCTGCTGACCTCGCCTAGCTCTGGCCGCTCCTGGCTGCGTGCCCGCCCCGCGCCGGCTCGCTGGCCTTCCTCCCCCTCGCCCACGCCCACGCCTGCATCACCACCGCCGGCCCCGCTTCCTCTTCCTCTTCCTCGCCCTCCTTCTCCGCGCCTGCGTCCTCCCACGCTGACGTGGCTGCGCACGGCGGCTGCAGCAGGCCCCCCACGGCCCCCTCTCCCTCGCCCTCCTCCCCCTGCCCCTCCTCCTCCTATTCCTGCCCCTTCTCCACCGCCAGTGTACCGAAACGACTGCAGCAGCGCCACGCTGCTGCTCGCCAGCGACCCGCTGTGCTGCTGCTGATGTGCAGGCTCGCACGAGCGCAGGGAGGGGCTGGCGGGGCTGGCGGGCGCGCCGTGCGGCAGTAGCCAGCCGGGGCTGCTTGCCCTGCTCCCGCTGCCCCCGCTGTTGCATGCGACATTGACGCATGCGCACCGCTGCGTGGTGATGGCACATGTGCAGGCGGGTGGGCTGGCCTTGCTGCTGCAGGCAGTGCGGCATGCGACGTTGACGGGGCTGCCACCGCTGCTGCCGCCGCCGTCGCCCCTGCAGCGGGTGATGCAGATGCCGCTGTCTCTTGGAATGGGATCGCGGGGAGGGGGCTGCCCGCTGTGAAGAATGCGGGCGATCCCGCGGACGATGCCAACAGGGCGACAGACAACCCTGGCGCTGCCACTGCCGCCGCTGCAGGGGACGCCGCTGCCCCGAGGTGGCTGGCTGCTGCTGCTGCTGCTGCTGCTGCTGCGCGTGCGATGTCGTGGGTGATGCGAGGCCACCGGCTGCTGGCGGCGCTGCATGCGACCCTGCCGCTGAAACAGCGGGCGACTCGAGGAAGATTCGTGGCATTGCGGGCGGCGCGATCACAGAGGGTGATGCGATGCCATTTGCCGCCGGCGCCACTGCCGGCGACCCCTGAGCGGGTGACGACGCGGGGCTGCTGGCCATCGGATCAATGATGCTCACCCCGCCCGCGTGCACGGCAGCAGCGGTTACCGCAGCGGTTGCAGCGGTGGCGGTGGTGTCAGCAGCAGCTGCTGTTGTCGTGGTAGTTGCAGCGGCAGTTGTGGTGACAGTTGTGGCGCCCGCCACGCCGCCTGCGCCGCCACTCCTCTCTGGGCTGTCGCTCAGGATGGTGATGATCTCTGGCTCATCGTCGTCTCCATTACCTTCACCACCACAGCCGCGCCCGCTGCTGACGCCGCCCCTGCTTCCGCCACCGCCGCCAGCGCTGCCACCACTGCCGCTGACGCCGCCCCTGGCGCTCGCACCAAAGCTGAGAGCGCCCCAATGGCAGCGCTGCCGGTGCGTCGCGCGAGCAGCTGCTTCAGGCGCGCGGCGGTGCTGGCGCTGGCAGCGTGTGCGCCCGCGCCCGCGCAGGTACTTGTGCCCGCGTTGGTGCCCCATGCCGCCAGGCTGTTGTTGCGCGCCCGGCTGCACACCCTGGGCCCCAGAGGGAAGGGGGCTTGTGTGTGTGTGCGTGTGTGTTTGTGTGTGTGGCACACTATGTGCAAGTTGAGTGTGTGAGCAAGCTGAGCATGTGCATTTGAGGTTCACGATACGGGTATCCTTGGACGGGCGCGCTGCCGTCCCGGGGCCCCCTGCTGCACTCGACCCACCTGCGAGGACACCGCCGCACTCACCTGCAGCTGGGGCAGAGGCACACCGTCGCTGCTTCTGCTGCGCCCCCCCTCCCCCGTCAGCCTCCCCCCTCAGCCTCCCCCCCTCAGTAACAGTAACACGGGGTTTCCAGCTTAGCAGGCTACTCTTCTAGAGACACTAGAGACACCCGCCGATACTCCAGCACACTTAAGTACTAGGGTACCGCCGGCTCCCGGCCGATAGGCTACCGCTCCCGCCGGCTAGACTACCCCAAACAGCGGTCTCTGAGAGACATCTCTGGCAAGGAGCATATAGGAGAGGACCTTCCTCAAGGTCACAGTAGTGGCCTTGTGGCCAGTCAAGCCGGCAGAGCCGACTGGCGCTGACTGGAACGGTCCCCTGGCAGTGCATGGCTGTCCGGCTCACGTTTGCATGGGGCTCAGCCGGCCATCTTGACCAATGTCCAGCATGCATTGACGGGCGCCAGCTCCTCCGCTCGTCGATCAACTATTCGAGATCGGTGCCACATGGCGTCCTGCATGGGGGAGGATAAGGGCCGTCTCCCAGCACGGGCCGCGGCAGCGCCGCGGCTACTCGCCAAGCCATGGCAGCGCCGGGCAAGCCGCCCTGAAGTGTTCCACCGAGGGGCAGTCTAGCAGGAGCCGGGCCAGTCGTATTTTACCCCCGCTCGTCAGCGGCACGGAGATCCTCGTCACCAGCAGCGCCGCATTGCTGGGTCCAGGGCTCGGCGACGAGAACGCGCCTCCGGTAATCGAGCCCTCAAATGGAGTTTAAAGGGGGGGCGCGACGGGTCGAGGCGATGAGTCGACCAATCGAATTCCCTCGTGCGTGCATGCACAGGGGCACCACCTCAGTGGGAGAAGTTCCCATCATTTGGAATGCGGTCTTTTCCTGACGACCTCTCGCAGACGCAGTGACTAATTCCACACAAAGGACCCTTTCCTACATTGAGTTGCTGGCACACAGTTTTCTCAGTGTTCGCCCTTGTCCGTCGTCCTGGAGAGAGCTCTTGCACGTGCAACACAGGTGGGTTCGCTCGCATTCACTGACAAGGTGCCGGTGCTCAGCCCCTGCATCCCACAGTACAGTACTGTGCACCATATGATGGAATGCATCAGCCAGCTGCATACCGCCCCCAGTGTCCGTCGTCTTAGAGAGAGCTCTTGCGCGCGCGACACAAGGTGGGTTCGCACGCATGCATGCCAGATTGCACGCCTTTCCTGCCCGGGAAGCTAAGCTTGGCTCTCTCCCTGCAGCAGCTGCTCGCTCGCCCCTGCCTCCCCGTGCCTGGGCGCGGTTCATCCGACCATCCCGCCCCCCTCTGCGTAACCCATGGTGTGCCATGACACGTGTCCTGCTGCTGCAATCCATCCGGCTAACGGCGAAACCAAACCCAGCTGGCGCCATGGGCCATACATGAGTATCCGCTTGCTTGCGTGTGCGTGGGCCAGCCAGTATCCGCTTGCGTGGTTGCGTGGGCGTGGTGTTCACAACGCCATCATTTGCAAACTGGATGAGCCTCATCCCAGGCGATTCTGGTGAATCCACACCACACACACACATGATGCCATGCCTGAATTGTCCCAAAGCAGTCTCCACGTTGCAGGTGCTGGCCCTGCACGGTGCCGCAGAGTTGCAGATCCGCCAGCTGCATAACATGCAGACGCGTGCGACGTGGAGGCCAGTACCGACCACCAACCTCCCCCCCCTTACTACCTCGCAGCACCACTTCGCCGTCATGAAGGCCTCAATGCTGGCCCTCTACGGCGCCATGCTGCTGCTGGCGCTGGCGCTCGCCCCGATAGGAGCGGACGCGGACATGATCAAGTTTTGCTGGGATGTCAAGGAGTCAAGCGGCAAGATTGATTTCTACCTGTTCCACGACAGCGAGAGTTCCCTCCCGCTCACCAACCACCTCTCCGCCTTCACCTACGGGGTGGTAGACCTTCTCTCCATCCAGAGTGTGCGCGATGCGATGGATGTGGCCAACAACTTCGAGACCAGTGGCCTGCAATGCATCGGGACGTGCACCGGGTCCGACGTGTCATGGGTGAGTTTGGGGTCAGTTATAATCAGTGTGGGTGCTTGGGTGATTTGGGGGAAAGGGTGGGTGGGTGGTGCCCAACCCTCACGGCCATCCGGAGCGAGCGAAACCTCACGAACTACACTTGCGTGCCCCACCCAACACCCTCCCTGCCATGTTATGAAACCCGAGAGTAGTGTGCATATGTTGCGGACCGACTCAGACCGTGGTCCCGGATCCCAACCTGGATGCACAGGTCTACAAATTGGAAGGCATCCCCCTTGGTGTCGAAATCTGCAGCAGCGCTGTCAGCGGCGCCATTCACCACACTATCAACGGCGACAACAGTGGGGTTCGTTCGCCTGGTGTTCTGTTCGATGATGAATTCACTTGCGCCCCCCCAGTGCACTATGTCAATGGCGATCTAGACTATCCGTATCACGTTCGCTTCACCGCCCCGGCCATCGTTTGTGCCGGCCCTCCTCCCCGTGTTCAGCTCTACGAGTTCGAGCCTGTGATGAGCGTGGGGGTCAGGCCCGCCTGTTTGGAATACTGTTGACCAGAGGCGGGCTTTGCCGCGCGCTGCAGTACAGCTGCACTAGTTGTCGAGGTGGCATCCCGGGGTGGGCGGGTGGGGGAGGCTTGCTCACCACACTGTGGTGGGCACGACTGCGGCGAAGCCCCTGCAGGACAAAGCAGCCATGCCACAGTGTGTTGCCCGATGATGGGGGTCGGCAGGGGGAGGCGCAATTTGCGGGGGTAGTGGTGCAAGTAGTCGTGTGATGTGTGGGGTGGGGCTCACTCCGATCGGCACGTCACGCACGGCCCCTTCATGTAAAGCTTTACATTATCATGAGTTGAGCAGCCAAGCGATTAGGGCATTCAGCTTGAATTGATTCACAGCGCACGGATAGATGCCTTGTCTGTCTACCACTGCCGACACAACGAGGCGGCCTTCTCCCCACCCACCCCATGCTGCGAGAGAGAGACCGCATCCGTGCCACTGCCCTTATAACACTCTGCTGCTACTCACGACCTACAGCACCGCTCATTCACGCTGCGCCTACTCACTGCTCCTACTCACTACGCCCATTACTACGCCTGCCTCCGCCGCGCGCTCTTCCGGCCACTGCTGACCTCGCCTGGCCTCCAGGGCTGTTAACAGTTTACAGTTAACAGTTTACAGTACGCACCCTCGGGGCGTGGGATTGAGGGAGCTGCCTAACAAGGCTAGCTACCACCTCCAGGGCTGCAAGAGGTGCGCACACACACACACGTTCCACTGCCTACTCCCTGACGGCCGAAACTTCTCGTACACCTACGCCTGCCTCCGCCGTGCACCCTTCCGGCTGCTGCTGACCTCACCAAGCTCTGGCCGCTCCTCGCTGCGAGCCCTCCCCACACCAGCGCGCTGGCCGCCCTCGCCCTCGCTCACGTCGTCACCGCCTCCGGCTCCTCGCCCTCCTCCGCGCCCGCGACCTCCCACGCTGACATGGCTGCGCGCGGCGGCAGCAGGCCCCCCGCGGTCCCCTATCGCTGTGCCTCTTCCCCTTGCCCCTCTTCCCCCTATTCCTGCCCCTGCCCCTCCTCCACCGCCTGTAAAGCGGAACGACTGCAGCAGTGCCGCGCTGCTGCTCGCCAGCGACCCGCTGCGCTGCTGCTGATGTGCAGACTCGCACGAGCGCAGGGAGGGGCTGGCGGGGCTGGCGGGCGCATCGCGCGACGGTGGCGCAGGCGGGGCTGCTCGCCCTGCTCCCGCTGCCGGCGCCGCCACATGCGACGTTGACGCCGTCGCACCCCCAGCATGCGCACCGCTGCGTGGTGACAGCGCATGCGCAGCCGGGGGCGCTTCCCTTGCTGCTGCAGGCAGTGCTGCATGCAATGTTGACGGGGCAGTCACCGCTGCCGCCGCTTCCGCCGCCGCCCCAGCAGCGGGCGACGCAGATGGCGCTGCATCTTGAGATGGGGACGCGGGGAGGGGGCTGCCCGATGTGAAGAACGCGGGCGATCCCGCGGGCGATGCTGACTGGGCGGCAGGCGACGCTGCCAACACCGTCGCTGCAGCGGACGCCGCTGCCACGAGGTGGCTGGCTGGTGCTGGTGCTGGTGCTTCTGCTTCTGCTTCTGATGCTGCTGCTCGTGGCAGCGCGTGCGACGTCGTGGGGGATGCGAGGCCACCGGCTGCTGGCGCTGCAGGCGATCCTGCCGCTGCAAGCGCGGGCGAGGCAAGGGAGAGTCGCGGCATTGCGCGCGGCGCGGCCACAGCGGGTGATGCAAGGCCATCGGCCGCCACTGCCGGCGACCCCTGGGCGGGCGACGACACGGGGCTGCTGGCCATCGGATTGCTGCTGTTGCTCACTACGCCCGTCGCGTGCACGGCAGCAGCGGCTGCCGCAGCGATTTCAGCAGTGGCTATGGCGGCAGCAGCCGCAGCGGCAGTTGTGGTGACAGTGGTGGCGCCCCCCACGCCGCCTGTGCCGCCGCTCCTCTCTGGGCTGTCGCTGAGGATGGTGATGATCTCGGGCTCATCGTCGTCTCCATTGCCTTTACCACCACAGCCGCGCCCGCTGCTGACGCCGCCCCTGCTTCCGCCACCGCCGCCACCAACGCTGCCACCACCGCCGCTGGCGCCGCCCCTGGCGCCGCCCCTGGCGCTTGCTCCAAAGCTCAGAGCGCCTCCGCTGGCGGCGCTACCGGTGCGTCGTGCGAGCAGCTGCTTCAGGCGCGCTGCGGGGCTGGCGCTGGCAGCGCGCGCGCCCGCGCCCGTGCTCGTGCTTGTCCCCGCGTTGGTGCCCCGCGCCGTCAGGCTGCTGTGCGCGCCCCGTTGCACACCCTGGACGCGAGATGGCAGGGGGGGGATGGGAGGGGGTGCGAGCAGAAGGGGTGTGCGTGTGCGCGCGCGTGTGTGTGTGTGTGTGAGTGTGCGTATGTGTGCATTTGATGTTCAAGGGGTGTCACCGGAACCGGCGCGCCGCACTTCTGCACCCCGGGAGCCCGTCCTCCCTCCCCCCCCCCTCTACTGCTCTTCACCCACCTGAGACGACACAGCCGCGCTTGAGTGCGGCGGAGGCACACCGCCGCTCGCAGCGCGCTTCTTCTTCTGTGCCGCCACTGCCGCTGCACCGCTGCCGCCGTCGCCGCCCGCCGCAGACGCACGGCTCTTGGGCCCAGCGCCCGCGCCGCCCCTGGCAGCGCCGCTGGTCGCAGCGCGCTGCCTCTTCTGCGGCGGAGCTGCTGCTGCCGCTGCTCCGGACCCGCCGCTGCCGGTGGCGCTGCCGCTGCGCTTGCGCCCGCCCCCGCCTCCACCTCCCGCCCACACTCCTCCTCCTCCTCCCACTCCGCCTCCCCCTCCTCCCGCCCCTCCGCCTCTCCCGCTGTCGCCCCCGCCGTCGTTGTCGCTGTCGCTTTCGCCCTCCTCCGACGAAGACAACGAGATGACCACATGCTCCACGTCTGCCTGCTGCGCGCGCGCCAAGTGCCTGCTGAGTGCCTGCTGCTGAGGGCGCGCTGGTCGCTTGGCAGGTTTTGCCGCCTGGGGTCAGGGGGGGGGGAGGAGAGAAGGGGGCAAGTTGGCAAAGGAGCTCCTAGGCGTTGCTGCATAGTGTCAGGCCGGGAGGGGAGGGGGTGGGGTGGGGCAGGCAACTTGGCAGAGGCTTTGCTGCCTGGGGTCAAGGGAGGGGAGGAGGGAAAGGGGCAATGCCTAGGATCAGGGGAGGGGAGAGGAGGGGAGGGGAGGGGATAAAGGACAGAGGAGGCCGCCTCCTTCCCCTCGGCCGCCCCCTTGCCCTTGGGTGCCCCTTGCCTCCCCCCATGTGCCTGTCGTGCCAGGCGGTAGCCGTTATTAAAGCAGGCAGGCCAGCGGCTGGGCACAACACATGCACGCACGTACGCACACACACACACACACACACACACATACACACACAAACACACACACACACACACACACACACACGCAAACACACACACACACACACGCACGCACACAGAAACACACACACAGCACACACACACGCACACACCAACTACGCACTCACTCAGAGATGCACGCACACACCTTGCCCCCACCCTTGCCCTTGGCCGCCGCCGCCCGCGCCAGGAACTCGCTCGTAGGCGACAGGAAGTCGCGGATGTCCCGTGTCTTGAGCTTCTTCTGTGCGCGCTCGGCTGCACGCGTCTGCATGTGTGTGTGGGGTGTGGGGTGCGGGGTGCATGTGCGTGTGTTCGCATCTTGAGCTTCCTCTGCGTGCACTCGGCTGCACGCGCCTGCAAACGGATAAATGGATATTCATATAAATATAGTAAATTTACTATTCACTGGTGTCACACAGATTGTAATATCCATCATCATCATTTTAAAGAGGGTAGGGGTGTGCAACCTGCGGGGTAGGGGGGGGGGGCGACGGCGGCTGGCTGTGCCCTGCGCAAACTTAAACAAAAGCAGAACACAACGGGGGCGCATACACCCTCAGCAAAAAAAGAATGCCGAAAGCTGCAGCCTGCGAGGTGCATCTCCCCCCTCCCCCCAGGAGAGTTCCCCGTGATGACGATCCACAAATAAATAAAAGACACGGTTACGAGAGCCATAAGGTCATAGGTCGCAGGGTCACAGTTCACAGGTTCACAGGTCACAGCGTCACAGGGTCACAGCGTCACAGGTCACAGGTCACAGGGCCACAGGGTCACAAGTCACAGGGTCACAGGTCACAGGTCACAGGTTCACAGTGTCACAGTCACAGCGTCACAGGGTCACAGGGTCACAGTCACAGGGCCACAGGGTCACAGGATCACAGTCACAGCGTCACAGGGTCACAGGGTCACGGGGTCACAGCGTCACAGGGTCACAGGGTCACAGTCACAGCGTCACAGGGTCACAGGGTCACAGTCACAGCGTCACAGGGTCACAGGGTCACAGTCACAGCGTCACAGGGTCACAGGGTCACAGGGTCACAGTCACAGCGTCACAGGGTCACAGGGTCACAGTCACAGCGTCACAGGGTCAAAGGTCACAGGGTCACAGGGTCAAAGGTCACAGGGTCACAGGTCACAGGTCACAAGGTCACAGATCAGAGGCCACATGTCACAGGGTCACAGGTCCCACCTTGACCTGCTGCGCCGTGACCGTGTGGTGGCAGCCGACGCACAGCGTGCGGAGGTTCTCGAGGTCGCACAGGCCTCCACCCTCGTACACTGCGCGGATGTGGTCTGCGTGCCACGCGTTGCCCTGCACGGTGTGTTGGCGTGGGTTCAAACTGTCAGTTCGATATTTAACAGGAAGCTGAACAACCTGGTTTAAACGTGTTGACGAGGGCGGCAGCACATGTACGCGCACACGCACAGGCCGCCGCCCTCGTACACTGCGCGGATGTGGTCTGCGTGCCACGCGTTGCCCTGCACGGTATATTGGCGTGGGTTCAAACTGTTAGTTTGTTACTTAACAGGAAGCTGAACAACCTGGTTTAAACGTGTTGAAAAGGGTTGGTTGGAGGGGTGGCAGCACACGCACACACACAGACACAGGCCGCCGCGCTTGTACGCTGCGCGGATGTGGTCTGCATGCCACGCGTTGCCCTACAGGGTATGTTGGCGTGGGTTCAACCTGAGCAACTGGTTGAAACGTGTGGACAGGGGTTGGTTGGAGGGGTGGTAGCGCACGCACACGCACAGACACAGGCCTCCGCCCTACTCCACCGCGCTGTGGTTGGCTGCTGGTATTGTTGCTGCTGCTGTTGCTGCTGCTGTTGTTGTTGTTGCTGCTGCTGCCACCGCTGCTGCTGCTGCTGTTGCTAGTGTTAGGTGCATGCGCGCGTAGGTGGCCTGCATGCCACGCGTTGCCCTACGGGAGAACAGCACCAGATGTGGAGTGAGTCATGTCCATCATCGCACCTCCGTGGGTGACGCCACCAGTCGGTCAAACAGCGCGCGCGTGCTGTGCCAGCAGCTGTGTCTCCCCCCCCCTCCCCCCAAACCGCACCCTACCCAGAGTGCCCAGCAGAGTGTGCACAGCAGTTAGTAATCTTTAGCATCGCACCTCCGTGGGTGACGCCACCAGTCGGTCAAACAGCGCGCGCGTGCTGCGCCAGCAGCTGTGCCCCCCCCCTCCCCCCAAACCGCACCCTACCCAGAGTGCCCAGCAGAGTGTGCCCAGCAGTTAGTAATCTTTAGCATCGCACCTTCGTGGGTGACGCCACCAGTCGGTCAGAAAGGGCGTGCGTGCCGCGCTGCGCCAGCTGTGCCCCCCCCCCGCCCCCGCCACACACAAGCCGTACCCCACACAGTGTCCATAAGAGTGCTGTATCGAACCTCCGTGGGAGACGCCACCAGTCGGTCAAACAGCGTGCGCCTGTTGCGCTGCGCCAGCAGCTGTGCTTCTGCCCCCCGCCCCCCCTCCCCCCCCCACGCCACACACAAGCCGCACCCCACCCAGAGTGCCTAGCAGAGTGTAAGCAGCAGTAAATGATCTCTATCATCACACCTCCGTGGGAGACGCCACCAGTCGGCCGAACAGCGTGCGCGTGCCGCGCTGCGCCAGCAGCTGTGCCCCCCCCGCCCCCGCCACACACAAGCCGTACCCCACACAGTGTCCATAAGAGTGCTGTATCGCACCTCTGTGGGAGACGCCACCAGTCGGTCAAACAGCGAGCGCCTGTTGCGCTGCGCCAGCAGCTGTGCTTCTCCCCCCCGCCCCCCCCCCCCCCGCCACAAACAAGCCGCACCCCACCCAGAGTGCCTAGCAGAGTGTAAGCAGCAGTTGATAATCTTTAGCATCACACCTCCGTGGGAGACGCCGCCAGTCGGCCGAACAGCGTGCGCGTGCCACGCTGCGCAAGCAGCTGTGCCCCCTCCCCCTTCCCCCGCCACACACAAGCCGCACCCCTCCCAGTGTCCATAACAGTGTGCTGAGTCGTACCTCAGTGGGAGACGCCACCAGTCGGTCGAACAGCGTGCGCATGCCGCGCTGCGCCAGCCGCGGCGCCAGGCGGGTGACCACCGCCTCGCGCTTGGCCTGCCAGTCCTGCGAACGCGCATATGCACATACACAGGCAAACACGTGTGCAAGCATACATGGTGACATATGCTGAGAGTGTCAGCCATGCCTCGCGCGTGGCCTGCCAGTCCTGCGAATGTACACACACATACACAGGCAAACACTTGTGCAAGCATACATGGTGACATATGCTGAGAGTGTCAACCATGCCTCGCGCGTGGCCTGCCAGTCCTGCGAATGTACACACACATACACAGGCAAACACGTGTGCGTGTGGTCGATTTACAGTCTTGTTGGGCGCCATTAATGGCGTATTAGACTTGTGCTTGCGCACTCAATCCCTGAGGCAGGCAGATACTATCACCCGCACTAGTCCACTGAGTGGATACACATTGACTGTGTCCATCCCACTAGCTCTAGCACATCTGGTCGCGCCATGCGTCTCAGTTCGTGTATACATGAAACCCGTGCCGGGTGCGTCACCACACAGGCTCGCGCTTGGCCTGCCAGTCGTGCGAATGCACGCGCACACACGCACGCACATGCACACGTGAGGGCATATGCTGAGAGTTTTACCCATGCCTCGCGCGCGGCCTGCCAGCCCTGCGAGGGCCTCACGATGTGCCGTACACGCAACCCACCTCCCCCCTGAGGTCCCACAGCTCCCCCCCCCTGTCTCCCGCCTAGGCGGGAGGCCTCCCCCCTCCCAAATCACCCCATGCGCACCCACCCGCGACCCATATCGTATGCACTGAAGCTGCTGCACCAGCTTCATGCAGTCCAGGCACATCACACGCTCTGCACTCTCACTCAGCACCTGCTCCTCCCCCTGACGCCTCAGAACCCCCCCCCCAATCACCCCATGCGTACCCACCCGCCGCCTGCATCGTATGCCCTGCAGCCGCCGAACCCCTTCTTGCAGTCCAGGCACATCACACGCCCTGTACTCTCACTAAGCACCCGCCCCTCCTTCTGACGCCTCAGCCCCCCCCGGCCCCCCTTATCACCCCATGCGCACCCACCCGCGACCCGTATCGAATGCACTGCAGCTGCTGCACCAGCTTCATGCAGTCGAGGTGGCACATCACACACACGCCGCGCTCGAGCTTCCCCAGCGCGCGCCGGATGTTGCCTGACGACGCCTTGAGGTAGTACTTGCTGCAGGGGTGGTGGTTAGAGTTGTGGTGGTCGGAGTTGTGGTGGGTAAGGGCAACATGGCTGTTGCCCAAGACATGGAGGTGTGGTTATAGGTGGGAGGGGGCCTTGGGGCTCGGTTCCGGGTGTTGCCTAGCACTTGCTGCACGCGTGAATGACGATGATGGTTTTTTACAGTCTATGGAGTCAGAGTTGTGGTTGGTTAGGGCAGACTGTTGACCCATGCATGGAGGTCTGTATATATATACATGGGGTGGATGCCTGATTCAAGGTGGGAGGGGTCCCCATGGCGCGACGGCGGATGTTCCCGGACGGCGCCGCGAGGTACGTACTGCGTGTGCGTGTGCGTGTTGCGTGTACGTAAAGTTGTGTGTACGTGCGTAGAGTGTGCGTAGAGTGTGCGTGTACGTGCTGCGTGCACGTGCTGCATGTAGGTAGAGTTGTGGTGGTTAGGGGCGATTGTTGACCCACGCGCGGAGCCCCCCCCCCCCACACACGCACACCACACACACCTCTCGCACGCGGGCGCGCAGAACAGGAACAGGCTCGAGTCGAGCGTGGCCCCCGGTGCAGCCTCGCAGCCTGCCTGCTCCATCTTGTCTTTACATTCTTTCCGTTGCAAGTGTGGACATTGATAACAGCACCACACCGTTCTGCACCGCACAGCACCGCACACCCCTCGCACGCGGGCACGCAGAAAAGGAAGAGGCTCGAGCCTCCTGGCATACGGACACCTAAGCACCACCCTTCCACCACTACCTAGGCTCCCTCTAGGCTCTCTCCTGTACCTTTAGCGAGGCTCCCTCCTAGATCCCCTCTACACTCCTGCTGCTCCCTTGTGTGGGCGCTCTTTGTGTGGGCGCTCTTATTTCCCCAGCGCCCACCTCTCGCACGCAGGCGCGCAGAATAGGAAGAGGCTCGAGTCGAGCATGGCCCCTGCAGCAACCTCGCAGTCTGACACTGCCTTGGCGCAGTTCAGGCACAGGCGTGCGCCAGAGGTGGTGTCGAACGCCTGACGATACACCTATGTGTGTGTGTGTGTGTGTGTGTGTGTGTGTGTGTGTGTGTGTGCGTGTGTGTGTGTGTGTGCAGCCTCACAGCCCCACAGCCTGCAGTTGAGGCACAGGCTTGCGCCAGAGGTAGACGTGCAGAGGGGGGGGGGGAGATGGGGAGCGAGGGAGGGACACGGGGAGGGAGATGGGGAAGGAGACGGGGAGGGAGGTGAATTGGGAAAGGAGAGGAGTTTCAAGAGTGACTGCGCGTGTGGGTGAGTGTGTGTGTTTGTGTGTGCACGCGTGCACGCGCAGTGCGCGCGCGCGTGCACACAGCCCTTTCAACGCCCACCCCCCTCTCTCTGCCAAACCTACCCTTAAGAGCGGGTTTGGTGCGTCGGCACTAGCACCGCCACCACCGCCACCACCTAACTCAACAGACCAGATCCTCTGTCGCAGGCGCCGCCAGGGACTCTCCCCTCAGTCCCCCCTTCCTTGGAAACATGGATCCCACATATGAGGCCTCCTAGGGGCCCCTATATGAAGGCCTTTATACGTGAGGGGGGCTGCTGGGGTGTGACACCCACCCGTACGAGCGGGTCCGGCACATCGGCGCCACCGCCAGCGACCAACGCCGCAGCCTCGGGGTCCCCGCCCGCGGCAGCTAGCGCGTCGGCGGCGGCGCGGCGCGCAGCGCGCGCCACCGCGAACGCTGCTGCGCGGCTGCCGTGCGCTAGGCGAACGCGTACCTGTGAGGAGCATCGGTGGGCGTATGTGTGCGCGTGTGTGCGTGTTTGTGTGCGTGTGTGTGTGTGCGTGTGTGTGTGTGCGTGTGTGTGTGCGTGTGTGTGTGTGTGTGTGCGCGCGTGGGGGGAGCTGTGCGGCTGCTGTGTGCGAGGCGCAAGCGCACCCCCGCACGGCCATTACTATTAATAGGGTGATGATGGGGCTCGATCAACGGAGGCGCGTTCTCGTCGCCGAGCCCTGGACCCAGCAATGCGGCGCTGCTGGTGACGAGGATCTCCGTGCCGCTGACGAGCGGGGTAAAATACGACTGGCCCGGCTCCTGCTAGACTGCCCCTCGGTGGAACACTTCAGGAGCGGCTTGCCCGGCGCTGCCATGGCTTGGCGAGTAGCCGCGGCGCTGCCGCGGCCCGTGCTGGGAGACGGCCCTTATCCTCCCCCCATGCAGGACGCCATGCGGCACCGATCTCGACGAGTTGATCGACGAGCGGAGGAGCTGGCGCCCGTCAATGCATGCTGGACATTGGTCAAGATGGCTGCCCGTGGAGGCGGGCTACCATCACGGCTTCAGCGGTGGCGACCGCCGAGGCAACACAGAGTAAATCCGCTTCACCAATCGCAGCGTTCGTCACCGCGCTCATCCTCGGGGTCGCTCGTCTGCCGGTGACTGGCGTTGGAAGGTCTTCAGGCAGCCTCCATGACAACTCTGTCGTCCATGCACCCCTGGAGGGTGGGACCTGGCCATGCATGAGGCATGGGGCGCCGGCTGAGCCCCATGCAAACGAGAGCTGGACAGCCATGCACTGCCAGGCGGGGACCGTTCCAGTCAGCGCCAGTCGGCTCTGCCGGCTTGACTGGCCACAAGGCCACTACTGTGACCCTGAGGAAGGTCCTCTCCTATATGCTCCTTGCCAGACATGTCTCTCAGAGGCCGCTGTTTGGGGTAGTCTAGCCGGCGGGAGCGGTAGTCTATCGGCCGGGAGCCGGCGGTACTCTAGTACTTAAGTGTGCTGGAGTATCGGCGGGTGTCTCTAGTAGAAGAGTAGCCTGCTTAGCTGGGAACCCCGTGTTACTGTTACTGATGATGGGGGTCAGTAGTGGGGTTGGGGGTTGGGCAGGGATAGCGCAAGTGGTCAAGCCGGTGGAGGCGTTCTCCTAACCGCCGGCATACTCCTTATGCCAAACACCGTCCTCCTAACGCACTATTACAGGCTACTGTTGATGGGAGACCCCCACCCACTGCGTCAGTGTGGGCGAGACATACCAGCCCCCCTAGAAAGACGACCTCACCTCGCGCCACTCGGCGCCGGTGGGCGGCGGTGCGTCGGTGACGCCTGCACGTAGCGCGCCGTGCTGCTGCCACGCACTGTGGCTGGCTTCTAAGTGAAACCCCTGCGCACTGCGTCAGTGTGGGCGAGACATACCAGCCCCCCTAGAAAGACGACCTCACCTCGCGCCACTCGGCGCCGGTGGGCGGCGGTGCGTCGGTGACGCCTGCACGTAGCGCGCCGTGCTGCTGCCACGCACTGTGGCTGGCTTCTAAGTGAAACCCCTGCGCACTGCGTCAGTGTAGGCAAGACATACCAGCCCCCCTAGATAGACGACCTCACCTCGCGCCACTCAGCGCCGGTGGGCGGCGGTGCGTCGGTGACGTCCTGCACGTAGCGCGCCGTGCTGCTGCCAAACGCGCCAGCGGCGACCGCCTGCGGTGGGGCCGCACCGTCGGGCTCGCTCCAGCGGCAACGTCAGAAACAAAAGCAGCGTCTACGACAACGTCAATGTTGCTCCAGCAGCAGTGTTGGAAGCAGAAACATAAACAGCTCCAGCGGCAAACGCCTGCTTTGGGGCACCGCAATGTCAGGCACGCTCCAGCGGCAACGTTTGAAACCGGAACAGGAACAGGAACAGAAACAGCGGCAGCTCCAGAAACGCTGCGGCCGCCTGCGGTGAGGCCGCAACGTCAGGGATGCTCCAGCTGCAACGTCAGAAACAGAAGCAGTGTCAACGTCGACGTTGCTCCAGCAAAGAAATGCAAGTAACAAAAACAGAAACAGCATCAGCATCATCATCATCATTAGCAGCAGCAGTTATGCCCCAGCGGCAACTGCCTGCGTTGGGGTCGCAATCGTAATGTCACACGTGTGCGCGTACCAGTGATTCCCCTGCGAGCCGTACACCGCTCCGAGCCGGATTTCCCATTTCCCAGAAGTCCACGCCACGCTTTGTGGGAGAGGGCGTGGAGGGGTGCGTTGGAAAGGTGTCGCCGAGAGCAACACAACGGCATGCGTTGCGTGCGCCCGCTATGTATTGCGCCTGGTATGGGCGGTCAAAGTTGCTCGAGCCGGGAAATAAATAACTACTAAAATCCTTCCCAGGGGACACTGGCGCGCACAGGTGCACACCCACAGGCGCACACAGGCACACTCACAGGCGCGCACAGACACACCCACAGGCGCGCACATGCAAAATGGCAGCATGCATGCGCCCGTGTAGCCGTGTGCCCTCCCCCTCCCCATTTCATAGCCCTTGTTCCCCATTTTAACACTCCCGCAGCCCCTCCCCTGCTCCCCATTTTAACACTCCCGCAGCCCCTCGCCCCTGACCCTCGGCTCGCTGTGCCCATTCGGCCCTTTTGCCCGGAGCCCGAGGGGGGCGGGGTCCGAGGCAGAGGGGTCCGAGAAAGGGTCCGAGCCGGGTCCGAGGCAGGGTCCGAGACGTCGGGTCCGAGGCGGGGTCCGAGACGGGGTCCGAGCCGCGTCCGAGGCAGTGCGGGGGCGCCCCTCTGTCTTGGACCTTGCCTCGGACTCGATGTCTCGGACGCGACGTCTCGGACCCGACGTCTCGGACCCCGCCTCGGCCCACACGCCTCGGACCCCGTCTCGGACCCCGACTCGGACCCCGCCTCCCGGGTCCACTGCGGGTCCGAGGCAGTGCGGGGGCGCCCCTCTGTCTCGGACCCCGCCTCGGACCCCGTCTCGGACCCCGCCTCGGACCCCGCCTCGGACCCGAATCCGAGGCGAGTCCGAGGCAGTGCGGGGGGCGCCCCTCTGTCTCGGACCCCGCCTCGGACCTGACGTCTCGGACCCCGCCTCGGACCCCGCCTCGGACCCCAACCGCCCCCCCTCCCCCCTGGGCCTGCCAACCACCCGACGCCCCTTTTGCCCGGGGCCCGAGGGGCCGGGGTCCGAGGCTAGGGTCCGAGGCGGGTCCGAGGCAGTGCGGGGGGCGCCCCTCTGCCTCAGACCCCGCCTTGGACCCACCCACCCACCCACCCACTCACCCACTGACTCGGACCCGCCTCGGACTCGTGTCCGAGGTGTCGGAGAGACGCGCGTTGGGGGGGCGGGGCAGGTCCGAGCGGTCCGAGCGGTCCGAGAGGTCCGAGAGGTCCGAGAGTTCAACGAGCCGCGGCCGCGTTGGGGGGGCTACGTCGCTCAGACGCGGATTCCGACGGGTTTTGGTCCCCCCCCTCATATTGTCCCCCCACTCAAGGACCTCTCGGATCAATCGCCCCCCCCACTCTTAAGTCAACGGTCAACGGTCAAACGTCAGAACGGTCAACGCGGCAGGGCAGCGTAGCCAAACGTCGCCACAAAAAAAGCGCCCGCGCTCTCCCTCCCCACACTCACATCCACACTTTTTATTTTCACACTTTTCACACTTTTTACACTTTTTTTCGCCACACACGCACGCGCACACACACACACACGCGCACACACGCACACACACACGCACACTGAACATGCACGCGCGCCGCCTAGCACGTATGGGGATGTGCGCGCCGAGGCCGGGGCCGTGCCCGAGCATACACTCACGCACACGTGCGCAGGTGGCACCTCCGCCGCGCCCGCCGACATGGTCAACCTGTGCCCTGTGTACACAGTACACACACGACCTCACAGCCCTCAAGCCCTCAACCTTCCAACGCTCGGTCCTGGCTGACTTGACCCACCTCAGCCATCGCCGCCTCCACAGCGTCCGCCAGGCACGACGACAGAACGCGCCCATGAAGCCGCGACTGCGTGACCGCCCTCTACACACGTCATGCCAGGCAGTTGGGAATCCGTTTGTGTGTGCTTTTGCGTGTGTGTATGTATGTGTGAGAGTGTGTTTGTGCCTCGGCAGCATCTGCCAGACACGGCGACAGCACGCGCCCGTGCAGGTGCGACAATGCGACAGCCCTCGGGACACAGCATCGTGTGCGGTGTGTGTGTGTGTGTGTGTGTGTGTGTGTGTGTGTGTGCGCGTGTGATGCAGCTGTCACGCGCACAAGCCATCGCACAGCGCGTCCACCAGCCATGCAGGGTGAAAAGAGGTAGGCGGGCCGACACACACACACACACACACACACACACACACACACATACACACACACATACATACACACACAGCCTGTCGCTTACTAGTCGCCCCTGTTCCCCCCAGTCCCGCGCAAACGCCCGCGCATCCATCAGAGCGTCCGCCAGCCATGCGGGGTGCAGCGACGGCACAGCAAAGGACATAACAACACAACTAGCAGGGTGTGACACACACACACACACTCACACACGCCGCTCTAGGGGCCAGCGCACCAGATACGCGCTCACTCGTAGATGCTATATGATACGCCTTAATAATATTGGCATTAAAGCCCACCTGTTCGACACGCAAGTACGGCCTGTGCTAAATTACGGGTATGAGGTGTGGGGCCCTGCGATGATGGCGGATGCTGGGGGGGGCGTGTTTGGCGGGCGGACGGTGGGAGAGAGGCAGGAGTGGGAGGGGCGCTAAGGCCGCACGCAACGGATGGCGCACCCTGGAGGAAGTGCTTCTGCAATTTACCCGTGCATCCCTAGGAATCCGCAGCAACGGGCAGCAACTGGGCATTTTGGCGCTGGAGGCGGGGTGGCGGCCGCTGGCGGCAGACTGGCTGCACCAGGCGACGCGCTTTTGGGATAAGGCGCGGGGGCGGCCTGACGGTGACCTGCTTAAAGATGCGATGCGGGAGAGCTGGGGGCTGGCGGAAGCGGGGGGGACGTGCTGGGCGGCACGCTTGCAGGTGTGCCTCGGAACAGTGGGGCACACCCTGGCGTGAGACCAGGAGGGACCGGTACGCATCACCAACCTGCTGGACGTGGCGACCGCGGCGTGGCTGGCCGCCGCGACAAGCACACCGGCGCTGCCGAGCGGCACTACCATGCGAGATGTACTTGAGGAGTGGTCGCGCGGCTTTAAGATGCTGACCTACATGCGGTGGATGGCGGGTAGCGACAGCGAGCCGCCGGCCCTTGTGAGCTCAGGGCTGAACAGTGCTGCCCGGATCACGGCTCTAGCTAGGTTCAGAATGGGGCTCCATGAGCTGCAGATAGAGCGGGGGCGCTACGCCGTGGCGGGACAGAGGCAGCAACGCAGCCAGCGGGCGTGCAGTCTATGCGGTGGGCTAGAGGATGAGGCACACATGGTATTTGAGTGCCCTGCCTATGAAGAGGCACGGGTGCGGGCCCACAGCCTGTTTCGGTCCATCCCTCGTCCCGAGGAGGCCGATTTAGATGAGCGGATGCGGGAGTTTATGAATCCTCGGCCAGGCCAGGAGAACCCCAGGTTCTGGCACGAGTTGGCTGACTTCCTTGTCGCCTGTTTTGAGACACGCACCGCGTGCACAGCAATCATGATGGCAGATGGCATGCTAGGGGTCTAATTTTGACAGCTGCCGGCCTCTTTCCTAGGGTCTAATGCGCCATCAAAGGCGTCCGACGGACTGTAAAATCCACCACACGCTCATCGCCGCAGCCTGTCGCTTACTAGTCTACCTGCCCCCCCCCCCCCTGTTCCACGCAAATGCCCGCGCATCCCTCACAGCATCCGCCAGCCACGCAGGGTGCAGCGATGGCGGCAGGGCGACAGCACAGCTCATGCTATAGCAACACATACATACACACACACGCTCCCACCCGCAGCCTGTCGCTTACTAGTCGCACCTGCTCCCCCCAGTCCCGCGCAAACGCCCTGGCATCCACCAGAGCGTCCGCCAGCCATATGGGGTGCAGCGAGGACGGCAGGGCGACGAGGCCAAAGGGGCCGACGAACGAGACGCGGAACGGCTGCGGCGGTGGCTGCTGCTGCTGGTGCTGCTGGTGCTGCTGCGGTGCTGCTGGTGCCTGTGCCTGCTGCTGCTGGTGCTGCT
>VFSX01000266.1:97500-100000 GCA_016618255.1 Chlamydomonas sp. UWO 241 | reverse complement strand
CGGAGGGTGGCGCGTGTGCAGGCTGGTCGGCGACTTCCCCCATGGGCGTGCCCTCGACCAAATCGATGACGGAGGGTGGCGTGTGCGTTGGCCGGTCCGTGAGTGGGACAATGGGTGTGCCCTTGACCAGATCAATGGGAGAGTCGCCACCACCGCCGGGCGCCGCCTGCTGCCCTGGCGTGGAGGAGGGCGGCGCCGCGTGAGAGACGCCGGCTGGCAGGTCGGCGGCCGAGTCAACGAGCATGCCGTCATCGGCCGGCCGCGCGAGGCAGACCTCTACCACAGAGTGATGAGGCGCTGCGTCTACCACAGAAGTTGCGGGCGGTGGCACGTGTACCGGCTGCTCGGTGGCTGAGTCCACAAGCATGCCGGCATCGGTCAGCGATGCAAGGCCGACCCCGGCAGCACAGCCACCGGACGGCGCTGTGTCTACCGCAGAAGAGGCGGGCGGTGGCGCGCGCGCCGGCTGCTCTGTAGCTGCGTCCACGAGCATGCCGTCGCCAGCTGTCCGGTCGGCGCATGCGGGGCCAGCCAGCGTCCACGTTGGGTCCAAATGGCCAGCTGTGCGGTGGTCGGCCGCAGCGCCCGGCGCGGACGAGGGTCGCGGCAGGTCGACCGCCCCAACGGCCGAGTCGCCGGCTGGGCGGTCGGTTGGCGCGTCCACGACCATGGCGTCATCGTCGTCGTCAGCCGGCCGCGTGCCCCCGACCTCATTGGCCGAGTGCCTGCCAGCAGAGCTTCCAGCTGGCCGGACGCCTGCTGCCTCGGCTGCGCCCAGCAGGCGCATGCCGTCGTCTCCAGAAGGCCGCGCGCCCCTGACCTCAGCGACCGAGCCACCACCGCCAGCAGAGGCGCCAGCTGGCCGAACGCCTGCTGCCTCGGCTGCCCCCAGCAGGAGCATGCCCTCGCCAGGCGGCGGCCGCACGTGCCCGACCTCGATCACAGAGTCGATGAGCAGGCCGCCGCGGCCGCGGTGGGCGCCGCCTGCATGCGTTTGTGTGGACGTTAGCATGCGTGTGAGCACGAGGGGGAGTGAGCGAGCGAGCAAGTGAGGGAGAGAGAGGGGGAGTGAGAGTGAGGGAGACAGTGGGCAATTGAGTGAGAGAGTGGGTGAGGTGAGTGAGAGAGAGTGAGGGAGAGAGTGAGCGAGAGCGAGTGACAGAGTGAGGGTGCGTGTGCGGCACGCACAGTGTGCGCGTGTGCGTACAGTGTGCGTGCGTGTGTGCATGTGCAGTTGCTAGAGTGTCTGTGCAGACGCATGGATGTTTTTGACTTCTGAAACGATTGCCGGGGTATGTGCTTTGGCACAGGCAAGAGCCGTAAAACAGGATGCCTAGCGGTGGGATCTGTAACGATTCTCTCTCTCTCTCTCTCTCTCTCTCTCTGTGCAGACGCGCTGGTACGCACACCCAACCAGCCCCTCCCTGCTCACCTCCTCTCGCCGCGCCCCCGCCCGCGCCGCCACCTCCTGCCGGCTCCTCCACCGTCTCCGCTCCGTCCTGCGTAAGCGACACGGGTTCAGAGTCCAGGGTTCAGGGATCAGGGTTTAGGGTCCAGGTCCAGGGCTGTGGTCCAGGGTCAAGGGTCCAGGTTCGTGGGTAAGGGATTGGAAACCCCGGCCCCTTCACCAGCGATCTCTGCGAGGGATTGTAGTAAAGATTGCTTCCCGACTCGAGCAACTTTGACCACTCATACCAGGCGCAATTCATATGGGTTTTCCCGCAAAGCATGCCGTTGTGGTGATCTTGGCAAGAGCTTTCCAACGGACCTCTCCACGCCCTCTCCCACCAACTGCGGGGTGGTTTCCTGGGAAATGGGAAATCCGGCCCCGAGCAGTATACGGCTTGCGGGGGATCACTGCCCTTCACCCTGCCTTCACCCTGTTTTCACCCTGCCGTGGATTAATGTGGACCGCTGGTTCCACCAAGCCAGCCAGCCTCAGATGCCTCCAAGGCCTTGCTTATCTGAACATCAAGGATCCCGATCAGAGTCGTATAGGCGGGTTGATCGAGCAATGCGGACCTGCGCCAGCGTCATGTTGAGCAGGGACGTGGACAGCCGCTGCCACCGTCGCTCGTCACTCGTCCCGCGCGCACACAGGAAGTACACGCTGACGCATCCCTTCTGTCCCTTGCGGTGCGCTCGGTCCTCGGCCTGGCGCACCAGGGCCACCTGTGCGTGTGTGTGTGCGTGTGCGTGCGTGTGTGTGTGTGTGTGTGTGTGTGTGTGTGTGTGTGTGTGTGTGCATGTGCGTGTGTGTGTGTGTGCACGTGCGTGTGCGTGAGAGAGAGAGTGCGCGCGAATGTGCGTCTGCACACGCGCGTCCGCTGCACCACTCACCCCCCCCCCCACCCCCCTGATGATGACGGTGATGGAGATGGATTTTGCAGTCGTGTGGGGGACGCCTGCACCTACACCTACAGGCAGCGTATTGAGCTTGCGCAGCGTATAGCGCCTGATAACTACAGACGGGTGCCCCTAGACTTGCATACACACCCTC
>VFSX01000266.1:82500-90000 GCA_016618255.1 Chlamydomonas sp. UWO 241 | reverse complement strand
TAGGTGCTTGGTCCCCTGGGTATTTGTCGTTGGTTGGGTGGTTGGGTGGTTAGGTGGTTGGGTGGTTGGGTGGTTAAATGGTTGGTCGTTGGTTGGGTGGTTGGTCGTTGGTTGGGTAGTTGGTCAGTTGGTTGGGGCTGCACCACGACCGCGAGCTTGAAGAGGCCGTGCAGATCTGTCAGTCGGGAGCCGCCTGTGTGGTGTGTGCCAGTTGGGCGGTTAGAAAGTTGGTCAGATGGGGCCGCACCATGACCTCGCGCTTGAGCAGGCCGTGCAGCTCTTTCAGTCGGGAGCCGCCTGTGGTGTATGTGTCAGTTATGTCGTTGTATTGTCAGCTACGGGCGCGGAGGAGGCCGTGGAGCTGGAGCAGTCGGGAGACGCTTGCGGTTGGTTGCGTGCGTCAGTTGGGTGGTTGGGTGCTTGGGCAGTCGGGTAGTTGGTCAGTTGGGTAGTTTGTTGTTGGTTGGGGCCGCACCATGACCTCAAGCTGTGGAGCTCTGTCAGGCGTGAGCCGCCTGTGTTGTTGGTGTGGCCAGGTGGGTTGTTTGGTTGGTAAGCTGGGTCAGTTGGCGACACACGTGCAGTTGGTGAGACACACACACACACACACACACACACACAAACACACACACACATACGCACACACAAAACATCCGAGTTGTCCCATCTCTTCCATCGTCCCCCCCCACACGCGGTGCCCCCAACACGCACATACACAAACGCATCCCCCCCACCCCCACCCCACCGCCACACCCACCAGAGTTGTCCCACCGCTTCGTCGTCTCCCCCACACACGCGGTGCTCCTCACCCCACCCCCCGACCCCACACCCCACCCACCACCCACCCACCCACACCTGAGTTGTCCCCTCACTACATCGTCTCTCCCACACGGTGCCCCAAACACCCCCCCCCACACACACCCCACACACCCCACACACACCTGAGTTCTCTTATCACTTCATAGTCCCCCACACACACGTGGTGCCCCCGACAACCCCCCGCACACATACACACACACACACACACGCATACATTCCATTCCATAATGTTATACGACTGCAACAGCACTACCCGTACTTAAGTACTGGCAATGTTCCAGAGGTCAAAAGGCACATGTGTGTCGTTCTACAGCGGGGGACCAATCAGCGCTAAGAGGGGTACATCACATGGCGGGGGGGGGGGGGCCACTCGGGCCAACCAACTTCAACTTTCAACTTCATTCAACCTCAATCGCGGCGTATCATCCCCCCATGGGCTGATTAATTCCATGGGGCGATAGTTGGGGGTAGGCAGGCCTAGAGGACGTCGGATCAGCTCCTCGACGGGGCGACGGGCGAGCGTAGGCGGGCCTGGGATAGGGGGCGGCGGCGGATCATCTCCATGAGCCAACGAACTCGATGGGGCGATGATGAACGTAGGCAGGGGCGCAGGGATGGGGCGGCGGATCATCTCCATGGGCCTCTGAACTCCATGGGGCGATGATGTAGGTAGGCAGGGGGCGGAGGCAGGGGCGAGGGAGGAGAGGCTGGGGCGTGGGGGGTGGTGAGGCGGATCATCTCCATGGGCCTGTGCAGTCCATGGGGCGATGATGTAGGTAGGCAGGGGGTGGAGGCAGGGGCAAGGGAGGAAAGGCTGGGGGGAGGGGGGGGGGAGGGAGGGCCAGCATGGGGTCGGCGCGCGTGAGGGCGCATGGGCGGGAGGCGCATGGGGCGGGGGTGCATGGGCCTGCATGGCGCGCACACGGGACGGCAAGCTCCATGTGGGGGTGGAGCGTGGGCGGGTGGTCGACTGTGGGGTGGTGAAGGTGGGGGATAGGTGGACTGTGTAGTTTGGAGCGTGTCAGTGGGAGTGAAGGGTGCTGAAGGGGGGGGGCATGGCGATGTGAGGTTCTCTGTGGTGCATGGTGGTGGGGCGCCGCAGTGGGGCGCGGCCGAGGATCTGCTCGGCGGAGGCGAGGCGGTATGGGATGCGGTCGACAGTCAGCCGAGGAGCTGTTCGGCGCTGGCGAGGGCATGGAGACGGGCTCTGCGATGACATTTTGAATTTGGGGGTCGAGTTGCTCGGCTCGTTGAGGCTGCCCTTCGGACGATGGCGATGGTGGATAGTCAGGATGGGCCGCATACATTGGCGGACGGGGGGGGGCGGGGCGATGGGGGGGATGGGCGACGGCGACTCACATGGGCCGCCCGCCGCGACTCCGCCCAGTCCCAGGGAGTGGCCCGCCCAGGGAGTGGGCCGCCCGCCCAGGGAGTGGGCCGCCCGCCCAGGGAGTGGGCCAGGGGGACACGCATACACACACACACACACACGCATGCACGCACGCACGCACACACACACACACACACACATACACACACACACATACACACACACACAACCACACACACACACACACACACACACAAAACACCTGGGTTGTCCCACCGCTTCATCGTCTCCCCCCACACGCGGTGCCCCCAACATGCACATACACACACACACACACACACACACACACGCACACACACAAACCTGAGTTGTCCCAACGCTTCATCGTTTCCCCCCACACGCGGTGGCCCCCAAAGCTCGCGTGCACAGACGCCCACCCAGGACCTGCCCCTCCAGGCTCCCCGCCGCTGCTGCCACCTGCACACAATGGGGGGGGGAGAGTTTGAAATTTTAGAACCAGCCTTGAAAAATGTCTACCAGAGCAAGGGGAGGGGGAGTGGGGGGGGGCACCGCTGCCACCATCTGCCACCTGCTCACACACGGGGGGTGAGGAAGGAGAGGGAGAGGAGGGAGGGAGGGAGGGGGGAAGAGCTTATGGCAATTTGGAAACAGCATTGGAAAACACGTCCCCAAGCTTAGACTCTGGCTCGCCGCCGCTGCTGCCACCTGCTCACACACGGAGGGGGAGGAGGGGAGAGGTTCTGGAATTTTAGAAACAGCCTTGAAAAATGTCCCCCAGAGCAAGGGGAGGGGGAGGGGGGGCGTCGCTGCCACCACCTGTCGAACACGGGAAGTGAGGTGCATGGTTCAGATCCCCAGAGCAAGGGAAGCGGACGGGGGGGGGAGGAGGGGCTGCCCCCACCAACTGTGGGGTGTGCGGTTCAGTGCCCTGGAAATGCGCGGGGGGGAGGGGTTGAAGGGGGGAGAAGTTGGAAGTTGGAGGTTGGAGGTTGGACGGAGGAGGAGGAAGGGGAAGGGAGGGGGAGGAGGAAGGGGAGGGTAAGGTGACCACCCTGTCATGCGCTGCCCCACTCACCTCCAGCACCGGAGGACCCCGCGCAACCACCAAACACTGGCTGCTGCTGCTGCTGCTGGCCCTGCTGGCCCTGCTGGCCCTGCTGCTGGTGCTGTGCCCCGTTGGGTTGGGGCGCACGGAACGACTGGACTGGCACAAGGCGTCGGTCGCAGTATCGCCAGTCAAACGCCTCCTTGGTGCGACCGAGCAGGCCTGGGCGGATCGTGTCGACCTGAGTTGGTGTGCGTGTGTGCGCGCGTGTGTGTGTGTGTGTGTGTGTGTGTGTGTGTGTGTGTGTGTGAAACGACTGGACTGGCACGAGGCGACGGTCGCAGTAGCGCCAGTCGAACGCCTCTTTCGTGCGGCCAAGCAGGCCGGGGCGGATGGTGTCGACCTGAGTTGGTGTGTGTGTGTGCGTGTGTGTGTGCGTGTGTGTGTGTGTGTGTGTGTGTGGAACGACATGACTGAAACAGGCAGGCAGGCAGGCAGGCAGGCAAACACACACACGCACAAACACACACGTGTGTACACACACACACACGCGCACACACAGACACACTCGCACATGCACAAACACACCCACACCCAGCCACCCACACACACACACCTGTCGAAACAGGTCATGCGGCTTGGTCATCGTCGGCGTGCCAGTCAGCATCACGCAGCGCCGCGCGCGTAGGCACACGAGCGCGCACGCCTCAGTCTGGGGCGCGTCTGACCCCTTGGACGCAGACTTCAGGTTGTGGGACTCGTCCACAATGACCATGCCAAAGCCTGGGGGTGGGGTTGGGGTCACTCAGTCGGGGTTAGAAGGTTGCTGTGCTATGGGCCATTGCAGGTCCATTGGGCATTGCTGTTATTGGTGTCGGTGTGCGCGCCGGCGGCGGTCGGTTTCTGGGTGGCGTGTCTGCTCTCTTGGACGCGGACCTCAGGTTGTGGGACTCCTCCACGATGACCATGCCAAAGCCTGCAGCGTGTTATTATGTGTGTGTTGGAGGATTTACTCGGGGCGTCTATAGGCGGGGGCAGGGGTGTGAAGGACTGTGGGACTCGTCCACGTTAACTACCTATGCCAAAGCCTGAGTGGGAGGTGCAGTGGCGGTGGTTGAGGTTGTGGTAGATGAAAGAGGCCGGGCACACGAACGCGCACGGGTCGGTCTGAGGAGTGTCTGACCCCTTGGACGCGGACCTCAGGTTGTGGGACTCGTCCACAATGACCATGCCAAAGCCTGCAGCGTGTTATTATGTGTGTGTTGGGGGATTTACTCGGGGCGTCTTTAGACGCAGTAACAGTAACACGGGTTTTCCAGCTAAGCAGGCTACTCTTCTACTAGAGACACCCGCCGATACTCCAGCACACTTAAGTACTAGAGTACCGCCGGCTCCCGGCCGATAGACTACCGCTCCCGCCGGCTAGACTACCCCAAACAGCGGTCTCTGAGAGACATGTCTGGCAAGGAGCATATAGGAGAGGACCTTCCTCAGGGTCACAGTAGTGGCCTTGTGGCCAGTCAAGCCGGCAGAGCCGACTGGCGCTGACTGGAACGGTCCCCGCCTGGCAGTGCATGGCTGTCCAGCTCTCGTTTGCATGGGGCTCAGCCGGCGCCCCATGCCTCATGCATGGCCAGGTCCCACCCTCCAGGGGTGCATGGACGACAGAGTTGTCATGGAGGCTGCCTGAAGACCTTCCAACGCCAGTCACCGGCAGACGAGCGACCCCGAGGATGAGCGCGGTGACGAACGCTGCGATTGGTGAAGCGGATTTACTCTGTGTTGCCTCGGCGGTCGCCACCGCTGAAGCCGTGATGGTAGCCCGCCTCCACGGGCAGCCATCTTGACCAATGTCCAGCATGCATTGACGGGCGCCAGCTCCTCCGCTCGTCGATCAACTCGTCGAGATCGGTGCCGCATGGCGTCCTGCATGGGGGGAGGATAAGGGCCGTCTCCCAGCACGGGCCGCGGCAGCGCCGCGGCTACTCGCCAAGCCATGGCAGCGCCGGGCAAGCCGCTCCTGAAGTGTTCCACCGAGGGGCAGTCTAGCAGGAGCCGGGCCAGTTGTATTTTACCCCGCTCGTCAGCGGCACGGAGATCCTCGTCACCAGCAGCGCCGCATTGCTGGGTCCAGGGCTCGGCGACGAGAACGCGCCTCTGTTAATCGAGCCCCAATTTAGACGCGGGGGCAGGGATTTGAAGGACTGTGGGACTCGTCAAACGATGACCATGCCGAAGCCTGAGTGGGGGGTGCAGTGGCGGTGGTTGAGGTTCCGGTAGATGAGGTCGGGCACACGAATGCGCACGGGCCGGTGTAGGGAGCGATCGACCCCTTGGAAGCGGACCTCAGGTTGTGAGACTCGTCCACAATGACCATGCCAAAGCCTGGGGGTTGGGGTTGGGGGTCGAGGGGATTTTCAGTAGATCGGGGGAGGGGGACACGAGCGTGCACGCCTTGGGCTGGGGAGTGTCTGTCTGATCCCTTGGAAGTGGACGTCAGGTTGTGGGACTCGTCCACAATGACCATGCCAAAGCCTGGGGGTTGGGGTTGGGGTCCGAGGGGATTTTCAGTAGATCGGGGCAGGGGGACACGAGCGTGCACGCCTTGGTCTAGGCAGTGTCTGTCTGATCCCTTGGAAGTGGACCTCAGGTTGTGGGACTCGTCAACGATGACCATGCCAAAGCCTGAGTGGGGGCAGGGGTTGGGGTCATTCAGTCGAGGTTAGCAGGTTTCTGTCCCATGGCCCATTGATTTCTTGGTGTCGGTGAGCGCGATGGCGGCGGTCTGTTTCTGCGGGGCGTGTCTGATCCCTTGGACGCAGACCTAAGGTTGTTGGACTCGTCCGCGATGACCATGCCAAAGCCTGGTGGGTACCGGAGGGATTGCTTGTGCTTATTTGGTGTTGGTGTGCGACATGAGCGGTCGGTTTCTGTGTGGCGTGTCTGCTTCGTTGGAAGCGGACCTCAGGTTGTGGGACTCGTCCACGAGGACCGTGCCAAAGCCTGAGTGGGGGGTGCGGTGACAGTGGTTTTGGTGTGAATCTGCCTGCCCCACACAGACTGCAACCGCCCCTCCCGCTCTGCGACAAGACCTCTCTCTTTCTCCTTGTCTCCCTCAGTCTCTCTCTCACAGAACACTCTCTCTCAATATCTCTCGCTCACACGCACGCACACGCACACTGCCAATCACTCTCTCTGACGCGCACGCATGCACGCACACGTTTCTGTCTCAGCCTTTCAGTAGTGTTCGTTTGATTACAGCCACGCGTGGCCACGGAGGTCGCGGCCCGGGGCAGAGCCAGACCTCCACCGGCCGCAGATGGTGACCATGCCAAAGGCCTTGCAATATCACCATCCATGCCCAATGTCGAGCGGCCGGACTCTGCAGCTAGGCACCACTCTTCTTAACTCTCCAGCTCCGAAAAAAACGTAAAACTCCTGGTAGAACTCCAACTCCTCGAAAAAGCACGAAGTAGACAGTAGACCAGCAGGGTGAGTGGGTGGTATCCAAAAGGCTGACGTGAAGCCGCAAACTGAATGAGAAAAGGACCGGTGCTAGCGACCCAAGAAGACGGATACGAATCTTGTGGTGCTAGCACTGGTTGTCACAAGAGGCTTCTGTAAATTGCACTTCACACTTGGAAAGTTGCTTTTGACAGACACTCCAGTTTTCTATCCACCTCGCTAGAGGTTAGGTAGAAAACCACCAGCGACAGCCCCTCCCTCGTGTCGCTCTCACGCAAGACCTCTCTCACTCTGTCTCTCTCTTACACTCTCCCTCTCCCACAGACTGTGACTGGCCTTGCTCGGCCTGTCACATCTCGGCCGAGCAAGGCCAGTCACACAGACACTCCCTCTCTCTCACTCACGATCTCTCTCTCTTTCTCTGTCTTGCTCACTCACTCACACGCATGCACGCACACACACACACACTGGCAATCGCTCTCTGTTGTTGCGCACGCAGACGGCGACCGCCCCTCCCTCGGACCCTCCCACGTGTTGCTCTCTCTCTCTCTCCCTTCCTCTCACACACACTCTCCTTCACTCTCTCTCGCTCACACACGCACACTGTCAATCGCTCTCTCTGTTGCGCACACATGCACGCACACGGCAACTGCCCCTCCCTCGGCCCCTCCCACTGGTTGCTGTCCACAAGACATCTCTCACACAAGACCTCTCTCCACAAGACCTCTCATACACAAGACCTCTCTCACAAAAGACCTCTCTCAAACACAAAAGACCTCTCTCTCACACATGACCGTTCTCTCTCTCTCAACCACACACT
>VFSX01000266.1:62500-80000 GCA_016618255.1 Chlamydomonas sp. UWO 241 | reverse complement strand
CTCCTCCTCCCTCCTCCCTCCCTCCCCTCCTTCCCTCCCTCCCTCTCCCCTCTCTCCTAGCCACAACATGTAACAAAAAATAAAGAAACCCTTTCGAGAGAGCACGCCGACGCACCTCAATGACGTGCACCTGGCAGGGCCTCAGCTGCGGCACCCACTGCTGCCCTGCCCCCTGTTGCTGAAATCAACTCCCACGGTGTTGGTCCCAGAGCACAGAGGGTGTGTGCGTGTGTGCGTTTGTGTGCGCACGTGTGTTTTTCAGACGCACCTGAACCACGTGCACCTGGCTGGGCCTCAGCTGCGGCACCCACTTTTCGTACTAATTTCTTGCTCATGTAGTCACATGAGCAAGCGTCAACGCTCCCTCCCTCCCTTCTCCCTCTCCCCCCCCCCCCCTTCCCCCCATTCCTGTCTCCATCTATCCCCTCTCTCCCTCCCTCCTGCCCTCCTTCCCTCATAGCCACAACACGGAAGAATGAAGACCCCCCCTCCGGCGCACCTCAATCACGTGCACCTGGCTGGGCCTCAGCTGCGGCACCCACTTCTCAAACTCCTCTGCCCACATGAGCCTCAGGCTGGCGGGCACGACCACAAGAAGTGGCCACTCGGAGCGGTAGCACGTGGCGAGCGCAATGCCCTGGACCTGTGTGTGTGTGTGGGTGTGTGGGTGTGTGGCGGTCACTCGGAGCGGTAGCACGTGGCGAGCGCGATGCGCTGGACCTGTGAAGGGGGTGGCCAACAGCAGCGTGTGTGTGTGTGTGTGTGTGTGTGTGTGTGTGTGTGTGTGTGTGTGTGTGTGTGTGGTCACTAGGAGCGGTAGCACGTGGCGAGCGCGATGCCCTGGACCTGCGCGGCAGGTGGGCAACAGCAGCGTGTGGCGTGATCACTGGTTATACGGCTGCATGGATTAGTGCGGCCGCTCGGAGCGGTCGCACGTCACGAGCGCGGTGGTTTGGGCCTGGAGCTGCGCGGTGGGCGGCAGAGGGGCAGGCAGGCAGGCAGGTAGGCAGATGGGCAGGCAGGCAGGCAGGCAGACGGGCAGGCAGGCAGACGGGCAGGCAGGCAGATGGGCAGGCAGGCAGGCAGGCAGGCAGGCAGGCAGGCAGGCAGGCAGGCAGGCAGGCAGGCAGGCAGGCAGGCAAGGAGGCAGGCAGGCAGGCAGGCAGGCAGGCAGGCAGGCAGGCAGGCAGGCAGGCAGGCAGGCAGGCAGGCAGGCAGGCAGGCAGGCAGGCAGGCAGGCAAGCAGGCAGGCAGGCAGGCAGGCAGGCAGGCAGGCAGGCAGGCAGGCAGGCAGGCAGGCAGGCAGGCACGCGGGTTGGCAGGCAGGCAGGCAGGCAGGCAGGCAGGCAGGCAGGCAGGCAGGCACGCAGGCAGGCAGGCAGGCAGGCAGGCAGGCAGGCAGGCAGGCAGGCAGGCAGGCAGGCAGGCAGGCAGGCAGGCAGGCAGGCCGGCAGGCAGGCAGGCAGGCAGGCAGGCAGACGGGCAGGCAGGCAGGCAGGCAGGCGGGCAGGCAGACGGGCAGGCAGGCAGGCAGACGGGCAGGCAGGCAGGCAGGCAGGCAGGCAGGCAGGCGGGCGGGCGGGCAGGCAGGCAGGCAGGCAGGCAGGCAGGCAGCCAAGCAGGCAGACGGGCAGGCAGGCAGGCAGGCAGGCAGACGGGCGGGCAGGCAGGCAGGCAGGCAGGCAGGCAGGCAGGCAGGCAGGCAGGCGTGCGTGCGTGCGTGCATGCGGGCGGGTGGGTGCAGGGCACGCCTCTATCGAACACGGCCGCGATGTCGATGCGGCTGCTCGGAGCGATGCCCTCCATGTGCGGTGGCGGGTGACGTGGCTGGGAGAGAGGCAGCGGCCGCGGCTGCACCACTGTCATGCACTGTCCAACCACCCTACACAGATGTTCAGGCCCAGATCCCCTCCCCCGACTTACGCAGCCACGCACCGTCCTGCCCACTCCCATCTCGTCGGTAGTGGGGCGTCTTCCGCGGCACCACCGGCGCTGCCATGCACTCACCAACAACACGAATTCAATCCAACTGCCGCGAATCCAATGGTTCCTCCCACACTATACAGTCCACGCACCATCCTGCCCAATCCCATCTCATTGGCAATGGGGCACCCGCCGTGACGCCACCACCACTGCCGCGCACTTTCTAACCCGTCTTGAGTGGTTAAGTCCCGACTTCAATGGTTCAATCCCCCAACTTACGCAGCCCACGCACCGTTTTTGCCCACTCCCATCTCATCGGTAATGGCGCATCGGCCGTGGCGCCACCACCGCCCCGGCCCACTCCCCGACTAACCTTCTCAGAAGGTCAAGCCCAGACGCCCCAACTTGCGCAGCCCATGCACCGTCCTGCCCTCCCACATCTCATCGGCAATGGGGCATCAGCCGTGCTCTCCCCAGCAACCCGACTTCCATGGTTAAGCCCCGACTCCAATTGTTTGGTCCCCGACTTACACAGTCCACGCACCGTTTTGCCCTGTCCCATTTCGTCGGCAATGGCCTCTGCACCGTCTGCCCACTCCCATCTCGTCGGCGATCAGGCATCAGTCATGGCGCCACCACCGCTGCCGTGCTCTTCCCAACAACGCAACTTAGATGGTCATGCCCAGACCAACCAACCAAACCCACGCACCGTCTTGCCCACTCCCATCTCGTCGGCAATCAGGCATCGACCGTGGCGCGCGAGGCCACTGCCTTAACACTTCCCTCGACCTGTCCTGATTCACAAAAGCCCAGATTTAGCCTAGCCCAGCCCAGACCAGACCAGACCAGACCAGACCAGATTTAGCCCAGACCAAACCAGACCACCAAACCAACCAACACGCACCGTCTTGCCCACTCCCATCTCGTCAGCGATCAGGCATCGTCCGTGGCGCGCGAGGCCGAAACGCACGCCCTCCATCTGACGGGCAGCACACGCGCGGCGCATGCGCGCGAGGGTGGGCGTGGGCACGTGTGAGGAGTTTGTGCGTGTGCGTAGGAGGCATTCCAGCGCACGGGTCAGACCTCGTGACACATGCCGGTATGTATTGCTGCTAGTGTTACAGGCATTGCCCGGTACATGCGGATCACGCTCATGGAACACTGAGTTCCTTGGTCGTGTGTGTGTTTGTGTGGGGGGGGGGGGGGGGCACACAAGCTGTGTGTACACACATGGAATGGCATGAGTGCATTACGCAGCGACAGCGGCATTATCGCACACAGCCTGCCCTCCACACACACACACACACACACAAATGCACATAAACACACACACACACACACACAGACACACACACCTGGAATGGCATGAGTGCATTGCGCAGCGACAGCGGCATTATCGCACACAGCCTGCCCTCCACACACACACACACACACACACACACAAATGCACATAAACACACACACACACACACATACACACCTGGAATGGCATGAGTGCGTTGCGCAGCGACAGCGGCATTATCGCACACAGCCTGCCCTCCACACACACACACACACACAAATGCACATAAACACACACACACACACACACACACACACACACCTGGAATGGCATGAGTGCATTGCGCAGCGACAGCGGCATTGTCGCACACAGCCTGCCCTCCACACACACACACACAAAAATGCACATATACACACACACACACACACACCTGGAACGGCATGAGTGCGTTGCGCAGCGACAGCGACATCATCGCGCAAAGCCTGCCCTCCACACACACACACACGCACTCTCACACACACACACATGTACACACACACATACTCCTGGAACGGCTTAAGTTAATTGCGCAGCGACAGCAGCATCCTCGCAAGCGTGCCCTCTACACATGCCCACGCAAACACACACATACGCATGCACGCACGCACACGCATACACACACACACACACACACACCTGGAATGGCATGAGTGCATTGCGCAGCGACAGCGGCATCATAGCGCGCAGCCTGCCCTCCACGTCCCCCTCTGATGCGAGGCGCGACAGCTGGCCGCGGTACGAGAGGAGCGTAGGGCGCGGCACGAGGCTGCAGGAGTCGTTGAGCAGGTTGCGCTGCGTGCGTGTGGGTGTTGATGCGTGTGTGTGATAAAGAGAGAGAGAGAGAGAGAGAGAGAGAGAGAGAGAGTGAGAGAGAGAGAGAGAGAGAGGGGGGTATGGAGCAGTTTGCACTGCGTGCGTGCGTGCGTGTGTGTGCGTGTGTGTGTGTGTGTGTGTGTGTGTGTGTGTGTGTGTGTGTGTGTGAGTGAGATTGGGAGAGAGCGGCCTCGCTCTAGGAAGAGGAGAAAAGAGAGAGAAAGAGAGTGCAAGTGAGTGAGAGACAGCCGCCAGTGTGCGGCCCCCATGCTTGAGCCGTGTCCCTCAGCGCGCATCCAAAGCCCTAAAACCCCTGAACCCATGTGCACAGCAATTTTGTGTGGGGGGAAAAGTGTCGGGTCTGAGGGCAAACACTGAAAGTGCCTCCAAGGACGCGCCACCTAGCCAGAGAGCACGGCATGGACATTATATTAGGTTGTATGGTCCGCTTCTGCGCTTGGAGGGCGTGCCGAGGCCGCTCACAGCATGCACCGACACGTTTACGGCCAGCCTCCGCTCAGAGCCGCCTCCAAGCGCAACAGCGGACCATACAACTTTATCTAATGTCCATGCCGTGCTCTCTGGCTAGGTAGCGCGTCCTTGGAGGCACGTTCAGTGTTTGCCCTCAGACCTGACACTTTTCCCCCCACACGAAATTGCTGTGCGTGTGGGATCCCCCACACCTTGTACCGCCTCAGCACGCCCAGCACCGTCTCGTACAGATAGAGCGGAAATGTGAGGCCGGGGTCGTCGTCGTCGTCATCGTCACAGCCTCCTCTTCCTCCCCCTCCGCCACCTGCAGATGCCCCCCCTCCGCCGCCTTCAAATCCTTCGCCACCGCCGTTTCCTCCGCCACCGACACTGCCGCCGCCGCCGCCTCCTCCGCAGCCGCCAATGCCACCCCCGCTTCCGCCCCCTCCTGCGCCATCGCCGCCGCCGACGACGACTCCCCCTACGCTGATGCCGACGCCGCCGCCGGTGCCGCCGATGCCATCGCCACCTCCTCTTCCGCCTTGTCCCCCTCCGCCTCTGCCGCTGACGCTACCGAGACCGCCCGGAGCACCGCCCCCGGCCGCGGCCGCGCCACCAACGCCCGCGCTGGCAGCGCCGCCGCTGCCATCGCCGCTTCCTCTTCCTCTTGGTCCCCCTCCACCTCCTCCGCCGCCGCTGATGCTACCTCCGCCCGCGCCGCCAGCGCCATGGCTGCCCGCAGTGAGCGGAAGTGAAGCAACACTGCCCGCGCCCGCGCTCGCACCCGCGCCCCCAGCGCCCGCGCCCGCGCCAGATCCCGCGCCCCAAGAGCCAGCGCCTGTTCCCGCGCCCGCGCCCGCGCCCGCGCCCGCGCCCGCGCCCGCGCCCGCGCCCGCGCCGGATCCCGCACCCCCAGAGCCAGCGCCTGTTCCCGCGCCACCAGCGCCAGCGCCAGCGCCAGCACCAGCACCAGCGCCAGCACCAGCGCCAGCACCAGCACCAGCACCAGCGCCCACGCCAGCGCCAGGAGCGGCCGACCAGCCCGCGCGCGGCAGCGCGGTGGCCACGTCGACGCCGGCGCGCGCCAGCACCGCGGCAATCCCGCCCTCTGCTGCGACCGCGGCCTCAGCACCTGTGTGTGTGTGCGCACGTGCGTGTGTGTGTGTATGAGGGGGGGCAGCAACGTAGCAATCCCGTCCTCTGCTGCGACCACGGCCTCAGCGCTTGTGTGTGTGTGCGGTGTGTGTGTGTGGGGGGGGGGGAGGCGGGGTGCAAGCAGCGCGGCAATCCCGCGCTCTGCCGTGACCACGGCCTCGGCGCCTGTGCGCGTGCATGTGTGCGTGTGTGTGCGTGTGTGTGCGTGTGTGCCTGTGTAGTGGTCTTTCTGTGTGGGAGAGGAGGAGGGCGCAAGCAGCGCGGCAATCCCACGCTCTGCTGCGACTTCGGGGTCTGTGTGTGTGTGTGGTGTATGTGTTTGTGTGCGTGAGTTGTGGTGCAGCTCCGCAGAGCAGAGGTTTCCTCTGTTATAACCTCTGTCTCTGTCTCCCTCTCCCCTCTCTCCCTCTCTCCCTCTCTCTCCCTCTCCCTCCCTCTCCCCCCTCTCCCCCCTCTCCCCCTCTCCCCCTCTCCCCTCTCCCCCTCTCCCCTCTCTCCCCTCTCCCCTCTCCCCTCTCCCCTCTCTCCCCTCTCCCTCTCCCCTCTCCCCTCTCCCTCTCCCCTCTCCCCTCTCCCTCTCCCCTTCCCCTCTCCCCTCTCCCTCTCCCCTCTCCCTCTCCCTCCCTCTCCCCTCTCCCCTCTCCTCTCCCCTCTCCCCTCCCTCTCCCCTCTCCCCTCTCCCCTCTCCCCCCTCTCCCCTCCCCTCTCCCTCTCTCCCCTCTCCCCTCTCCCCTCTCCCCTCTTTCTCCGGGTGGTGGATGGTGGGGTGGAACATGCAGCTCACACCACCGTCACTCACTTTACCCCTCACGGACGCCACTGTCAGCAAATGTACGTCGGCACGTGACGGAGGACAGTGGGGACAGCCAGCGAGGCGGGGCCCTCACCCCGCCTGGGTGACCCTCACCCTACTGGGCGCGTCACCATCACCATCACCCCCAGAATCTCTAGGTCACGGACCAGGTCACACTACAGTCAGCTGCCGGCCAGCTGCAGGGTGCGTAAGCACAGGACCAACACGCCAACAACGGCGCCCGACGGAATGTACAATCGATCACCAGGTGGCAGGCGTGTCACGTGTGACATGATAACGGCCCACTGGAAAGGAAGCTGTGGACCCCCTGTAGAAAGCCCTGCCCCCCCCCCCCTCTTGAGCCCCCATATCTCGGCCCCCAGGTGTCCAAATTCAAAAATATGTGACAGTTTGGGAACATTCACAGCAAGCAGACAAGATTCCATCATGTGCTCCATTTCTGAGTTTTCTGCCCTCCCCCCCCCCTGCATAATCCTCCTAGTGTTACCACAGTCTGTGCGACACCACTCGTGATGCATACGACGCGCGGCGGCGTTAGGCCCGACACCAGTGATCCTTGCTATGGCAGTTTACCGCTCGGAGCGGAATCTGAGCGGATTTTTTTTATTAATTGCTTTGTAGGCTATTCCGTCTTTCCGCTTTTCTGCTCGTGAAAAAAAATCAATTGTGCCGAGAAAAAGCAGGAAAAAACAATTGTGCCGGGAAAAGCCGGGAAAAAGCGGAATGATAATTAATTGCAAACCTCTTCCCAAGGATCACTGCCCGAAACCAGACTGAAACTGGCTGGCTAACTGGTGGGGGGTCCACTGAAGTGCAGTCAGGGGCGGGAAACAACTTGCCCAATGACCACTCCAAGCAGCCTGGTGTGCTCAGGTGATTTACAGCGGTGATGTGCCGTGTTTGGTGGTGGTGGGGGGGGGGGGCTGGGAACGGGGCTGCTGCCCCCCCCCCCCCAGCAGGAAGGAGTGACTGCGCTGCAAGGGCACACCTGCAAAGCGTGTAGGGAGTGACACCTGTCATCCCCACCTGGGTGAGCCGTGACTGAGAACGCGGATCCATTGTACGCGACCTCAAGCGACAACTGTGTGTAGGCAATGACCTGTGGAGGGGGTTGGGGGGGGGTTGGGGGGATGCGTGAGGCTCAGCACCGCCGTGTGCCGTCACGCGACCGCAAGCGACAGCTGTATGTGGGTGATGACCTGCGGGTGCTGCATGAAGAGAGAGAGGGAGAGAGAGAGTGGGTGTGGGTGTGGGTGAGAGAGAGAGAGTGTGTGTGCGTGTGTGTGAGTGTGTGTTTGTGTGCCTGCACGTTAGGGTCAGCCCGCGTGTGCACGCCCCCACACACACACCTCACCCCACACACACCCCTTCCCCATCCTGGCCCGCGACGATTATGCGGGATCCATTCCCTGCAGACGCGACCGAGCGTACGCGCAAGACAGTTTGGAGCTCTCCATTTTGGGGCCAAGGCGTCTGACCGGGGTGTGGAAGAGCGGTGCTCTGATGGAGTGGAGCGCTACTGGTCGGCTGCATGGCTGCTTGGGGGCTTACCGGGTGTGGGGTGTAGCGCCAGCTGCATCCTGCCTTGAACGCGCAGCACCCGTAGAACCCGCCGCCGGGCGTGGGGATCCAGCGCAGGCTGGCGCCGCACGGCATGAACTGCCCCGGGCAGAGCTTATAGGGGCACTTGGGCAGCAGGCGGGGCGGGGCGGCCGGGGCTGGCGGCTCGTGCGGTGTGTGCGGCGCTGATGGAGCTTGCGGAGCGTGCGCGCCGGGGGTGGGTTCTGCGGGCGGAATGGGCGCGGGCTGGTGCTGCTCCGGCCGTGACGGGTGCTGTTGCCACTGCTGCTGCTGCCAGCCGGGCTGTGGCTGCTGCTGCTGCTGCTGCTGCTGCCAGCCGGTCTGTGGCTGCCAGGGCAGCTGCCGCGTCACCCCATGCTCCTGGTGCTGCAGCTGCCATTGCTGCGGCTGCTGCGGCTGCTGCGGCTGCTGCAGCTGCTGCGGCTGTTGATGCGGCTGCTCCTGTGACGACGGCCTAAACGCGAACGCATGCAGCAGGTGCCCTCTGCCCACCTGTATCAGGCAGTCGTCTTCATCCGCAGCGGCGCAGTCACCACCGGTGATGTGGCCACCCTGCTGCTGTACGACCCAGCTGGGCTGCTGGACCGGCCGTCCGTGCCACTGCTGCTGCTGCTGCTGACTCTCACGCTGCTGATGCAGCGGCGGGGGAGCGTTGTGCTGCTGGTGCAGTGGCGGGGGAGCATTGTGCCATGGCACGCTGCTGGTCCCCGCCCTCGGAGCGTGCACGTGTGCCGCTGGGGCGCTCGGAGGAGCACCACCGTGCTGCGCGTGCTGTGCGCCGCCGTGCTGCGCGTGCCATGCGCCGCGGCCAAAGCCCTCGAGCTGCGACAGCGCCGACCGTGGCTGAGAGGGTGCCGGCTGCAGCGAGGTTGCCGCATGCTGCTGCTGATTCTGTGGCTGCGCCGCACCCTGCGTGTGCGTGGGCATGCATGGGCGCGCGGTCATGTATGCATGGTGCACGCATGGGGTCCCCCTCCGTCTCAGCTGCTCGAACGGCGGTCTGCAGATCCCTGCGTTCGCGAATCTTGCGAGCATACTCACACTCACCTTGTTGGCCTCAAACTGGGCACCCGCAGCGAGCCAGAATTCGTCGTCCGACAGCTCCTCACCCATCACGGCGTTGCGGCAGATGGATCTGCCGCAACGTCAGTGACACATTGCGGCTGTTCATAGAACTGCGAGGGGAGGAAATGTCCGCACTTCTCGTAGGGGTCACACTTCTCGCACTAAAGACGTCTGCACGTTTTAATCGTGCATCCAACAGCACCCCGTGTCTGCCAGCTGTGTCACCGTGATCACGCCAGAATACACACGCGCACAAGCGCACACACACACACACACACACACACACACACCACTCGCGAGGGTGTTGCAGCAGCGACGGCGGGTGCGTCCGCCAGCCCCGCCAGTCCCTCCCCTGCGCTCGTGGGCTCACATCAGCATCGTGGGCGCTTGTGCTCACATCAGCAGCAGCGCAGCGGGTCGCTGGCAAGCAGCAGCGCTGCGCTGTTGCAGTCATTCCGGTACACGGGCGGTT
This sequence comes from Chlamydomonas sp. UWO 241, assembly GCA_016618255.1. Lineage (NCBI taxonomy): Eukaryota > Viridiplantae > Chlorophyta > Chlorophyceae > Chlamydomonadales > Chlamydomonadaceae > Chlamydomonas > Chlamydomonas priscui. The sequence goes on along the minus strand of VFSX01000266.1, from coordinate 70,385 downwards.
GAGGAGGGGCAGGGGCAGTAATAGGAGGAGGTGGCGGAGGAGGGAGAGGGCGAGGGATAGGGGGCCATGGGGGGCCTGCTGCAGTTGCCGTGCGCAGCCACGTCGGCGTGGGAGGACGCGAGGGCGGAGGAGGAGGGCGAGGACGAGGAGGAGCTGGAGGCGGTGGCGACGTGAGCGAGGAAGAGGGCGGGGGCGGCCAGCACGCTGGTTTGGAGCGGGCACGCAGCGAGGAGCGGCCGGAGTTGGGTGAGGTCAGCAGCCGGAAGGGCGCTCAGCGGAGGCAGGCGTAGGAGCAGTGTAGCAGACTCAAGTGCAAGCGCAGACAGCGCAGCTGCAAACACAATCTGGGCCCATGTTAGTCTGAACGCCCGGCCCGCTTGACTGCTCAGCTGATGAAAATGTAAAGCTTTACATGAAGGCTTGTGCATGCGGCCCGATCGGAGTGACTCCCGCCACACACATCGCTCCAGCACCCCCACCTCCTCCCCCCAAACCCCCACAGTGTGCCTCCTCCTGCCAACCCCCATGGGGCAACACCCTGTGGCATGGCTGCTTTGCCCCGCAGGGGCTGCACCACAGTTGTGCCCACCACGGTGTGGTGAGCCCCCCCCCCCCCCCCCACCTGCCCACCCCGGGATGCCACCTCTACTCACCTCTACTACTGGTGGTGACCTCGACTACTGGTGCAGCTGTACAGCGGCGCGTGGCAAAGCCCGCCTCTGGTCCACAGTATTTCAAACAGTACTGTTACTAGTCAGGCCTGCCCACACACTCCTCACAGCTCCGCGCGAGGCTTGACCTCGTAGAGCTGAACACGGGGAGGAGGGCCGGCACAAACGATGGCCGGGACGGTGAAGCTAACGTGATCTTCAACGCCGTTGGTGTCAAATGGGGGGCTGCAACAGCTATCATTATCAGTCAGAAAACCTGGCGACAGAATCCCAAAGCCATCCAAGTCCTCGGTGTGGTAATGGCGCCACTGACACCGCTGCTGCAGAGGTCGGCGGATTCAAGGGGGACGCCTTCCACTTTGTAGACCTGTGCATCCAGGTTGGGATCCGGGACCACGGTCTGAGTCAGTCCGCAACATATGCACACTACTCTCGGGTTTCATAACATGGCAGGGAGGAGGTGGGGTGGGGCACGCAAGTGTAGTTAGTAAGGTTTCGCTCGCTCCGGATGGCCGTGAGGGTTGGGCACCGCCCACCCACCCTTTCCCCCAAATCACCCAAGCACCCACACTGTTTATAACTGACCCCAAACTCACCCATGACACGTCGGGCCCCGTGCACGTCCCGACGCATTGCAGGCCACTGGTGTTGACGTCGTTGGCGACAGGCAGCGTTGCGCCCACTACCTCGAGGATGAGGACGTCCACCCCCCCGTAGGTGAAGGTGGAGAGGTGGTTGCTGAGCGCGATGCCGTCGCCGTGATAGTGGAACAGATAGAAATCAATCACGCCGCTCGACTGCTTGGCCTCCCAGAAAAACTTGGTCATGTGCGCGTCCGCTCCCATCGGGGCGAGCGCCAGTGCCAGCAGTAGTGTGGCGCCGGCGAGGGCCAGCGTTGAGGCCTTCATGACGGTGGACTGGTGCTGCGAGGTAGTAAGGGGGGGGGGGTCAGTACCAGCCTCCACGCAACCATGCAGGCAGGGTTGCACAGTACGTGAGTACGCGTACGTACGTATTTTTCGTACGTACGTACGTACGCGAGGGAGCGTATATACGTACGCCCTGTACGCAGCACTAGACGCCTTTTACTTGAAACACAAAAGCGTTCATAACTCGCGCTCCTGTGCTTGGATCTGAACCATTCCACTTGCATTGGAAGGCGTGTTACAGGGGCTATCCAGATCACTGCTCTTATGCAGCAGAGCACTGTAGTAGGGGGGTGGGCCTGCTGCAGCACCACGCGCGCGCTCGCAACGATGCACACAGCAACGGACGTAACTCCCTGCCCTCTGCCAAGATTTGAACAATTCGACTTGCATTGGAAAGCTTGTAACACGGGCTATCATTACACAGCAGTGCAATGCAGTACGGGGGGGTGTCTGGGGGGGTGATGCAGCACACCACGCGCGCACGCGCTCGCACCGCACCACAAACAAAAAATGGCAGCAACTCCTTGCCCTCCAGGTCCCCCCCTACTGGAGCGTCCTGCTACACTTTATCAATGATCTGGATAGCACTTTCAACCAGCTTTCCAATGCAAGTGGAATGGCTCGGATCCAAGCACAGGAGCGCGAGTGATGACCGTTTTTGTTATGTTTCAAGTAAAAGGCGTCTAGTGCTGCGCACAGGGCCGATTTTCGCACGCGTACGGCCAGCGTACGTACGTGTTTCCAAAACATACGTACAAACGTACGCTCCAGACCCGAAATACGTACGTACCGTGCAACCCTGCATGCAGCCCAGTCTAAAAGTTGCCAGGCCGCCGCTCTGGGGCAGCAAATCAATTGCATGCATATGTGATGTGATTGAGAGAGAGTAGTGTTAAACATCCACTGCCGGCAGTCACAATCAGTTCCAAAGTTGCAGCGGGACTATCAGACAGCAGAAACAAGGCCCACCAAAAGGTCAAGCTACAAAAGTAGCCCACCGTAGCGCCACCCACACTAGGTGGTGGACGCCAAGCAGCAACACAGGCCACAGGCACCTCACCAAAGCCCCTCCGGTGGGTGGAGGACAGCCCAAGGTATAAACCATAAGGGACCAGAGGCCATCCTCAAACCACCAGAAGCGGGGCTGGTAGCACACCCGCCGCATGAGTCCTGTTGGGAGGGAGCGCACGCAGGGAGAGGCGCTGGCGCCAGCGGGTGTGGGCAGAAGGTGACAGACGGCGCCAGGTCGACGCCCTGGCACGCCCAACCCGCGTCTACAGCAGTGCAGCGGCGGCAGAGGAGGCCGCGGGAGTGGTGCTGACGGGCAGGTCCCCGCTCCGCGCCCTGGGCCTCTCCCGCTGCCCCACCGAAGCAGGTGGAATCGGTCGGATTTTTATAAACGCGATGCGCGTGCGGGAACCGGGGTGGGGTTGGGGGTAGCTGCCCCCCCCCCCACCCCCGGCAAACCCCCCAGCTTTCGCTGGGGGTAGCCATCTGGAGGTTGGTTACAGAGAGACCAGGAGGTCTCTCTGTTTACCCCGGACCTAGCAAGCCCGGCTCCGCCAGCTTGAAAAGAACCAGCTAAGCTCCACACACACACACACACACACGGCAAACCCCACACCTGACTGCAGTCAGTATGCATCTACACAGCTGTGTACACATGTGTACACGGACAGTGGACATGTGTACAGTATACACTGACAGTGGATTTCCCCCTTGTTCCGTATTCCGTATTCTGTATCCAGAATACGGAGAAAAAATCGAATACGGCTGTATTGTGAGCTGGGCTCATCCAGAGTGCAAACGTTGTTCACGCCAGTTACAGTTACATGGCATTCCAGCTAAGACAACACTAGTCCTAGTGCCACCGCCCTGTGAAGGACGATAGCCACCAGCCGGTTACCTGCCGTCTAGACTACCGCTCCCGCCGGCTAGTTTAGACCCAAACAAGTCTTTGAGGGACATGTCTGGCAAGGAGCGTATAGGAAAGGACCGTCCTCCCCCTGGCCTTTGAGGCCAACCACGCCGGCTGTGCCGACTGGCGGCGCTGAAGCAGAAAAGTCCCCGCCTGGCATGGTGCATGGTTGTCCAACTCCATGCATGGGGCTCTGCCTGCGCCCCATGCGTCATGCATGGCCAGGTCCCACCCTCCAGGGGGGCCTGGGCAAACAGAGTCGTCATGGCAGGCTGCCTGAAGACCAATGCCGACGCCAGTCACCGGCAGACGAGTGCCCCCGAGGGTGAGTGCGGTGACAAACGCTGCGATGGTGAAGCGGATAAACTCTGTTGTTGCCTCGGCGGTCACCACCGCTGAAGCCCTGATGGTAGCTCGCCCCACGAGCAGCCATCTTGACCGATGTCCAGCATGCATTGACGGGCGCCAGCTCCTCCGCTCGTCGATCAACTCGTCGAGATCGGTGCCGCATGGCGTCCTGCATGGGAGGAGGATAAGGGCCGTCTCCCAGCACGGGTCGCGGCAGCGCCGCGGCTACTCGCCAAGCCATGACAGCGCCGGGCAAGCCGCTCCTGTATTTCCACCGAGGGACAGTCTAGCAGGAGCCAGGCCAGTCGTATTTTATCCCGCTCGTCAGCGGCACGGAGATCCTGGTCACCAGCAGCGCCGCATTGCTAGGTCCAGGGCTCGGCGACGAGAACGCGCCTCCGTTAATCGAGCCCCAATGTTCACGCCAAGCCCACGCAACCACGCAAGTGGGATACTGGCCGGCCCATGCACACGCAAGCACGCAAGCGATACCCATGGATGGCCAGCGCAGTTGCAGTTTGGTTTCGCCATTTGCCGGATGGATTGCAAAAGCAGGACACGTGTCACACGCTCCAAGCCATGCAGAGAGGGGGGTGGGGTGGCTGGATGGACCGCGCCCAAGCACAGGGAGGCAGGGGCGAGTTCGAGCGAGCAGCTGGAGGGAGGCCTCCCCGGGCAGGCGTGTTTTGGCGGCCATGCGCAATCTAGCACGTTGCGAACCCACCTTGTGTCGCACATGCAAGAGCTCTCTAGTACGACGGACACTGGGTGGTATGCAGCTGCCAGCTGATGTATTCCATCATGGGGCACAGTACTGTGGGCTGCAGGGGCTGAGTAGCACTGGCAACCTGCCAGTGAACGCGTGTGAACCCACCTGTGTCGCACGTGCAAGCTCTCTCCAGGATGACGAACACTGGGCGAATACTGTGAATGGGCGCAGTTGCAGTTACATCGGCTTTCCAGCAAAGACTACCTCGAGTCCTAGTACCACCGCCTAGACCCAAGTCCAGTTCTGGCCCTAACAATTACTTGTGAGGGGCGGTAGCCACCAGCCGGCTGCCTGCCAACGTGTTGTCCCAGAGCAAAAAGGAGAGCTATTGTGCGACGCCTCCAAAATAGGTCCTAACTGCTTCTAGGGGATAGGGGGTCAAGTGGCGCTTGCCAATCTACTTGACCGCCGTGGTGGAGGGGCCGGCGCCTGAGGGGCAGCCGGACCGTACACCACGGCTCTCCACCCGACCCTATCCTGAGCACGCTCAAACGCCGTGTCCGAAAAAGTCTTCCAATCAGAACGAGTGCCACTAGTTTCGCCTAGCTGCTGAATCAGTAGCTTAAGAAAATAGTGTCGGGAGGAGGCTGAAGGCCGGCCTTGCTGCCGAGCCACATCCATTGTGCTGTCAAAAGTCGTACGAGGAAGCCGAGAAGTCGGCATGCGCATCACATGGCCTAGCCACTGCATTGATCGCTTTGCCACAAGGCTCTCAATTGGCTCAGTGTCGCACGCCTGCCGAATATAAGTTCATCTGTATTTCTGAATGGGCGCAAGCAACAATTTGGGAAAGGGTAATTTTTGTGGAATTAGCCATTGCACCCAGGGTTGCACCCACATCCGTGGTCGTCAGAAAAACACCGTAGTCCAAATGATGGAAAACTCTCCCGCTCAGGTGGCACCCCCTGTGCAAGCATGCAGGAGGGAATTCCATAGGTCGACTCATCGCCCCCCCCCCCATTAAACTCAAAGTTTGGGGCTCAATTACCGGAGGCGCATTCTCGTCGCCGAGCCCTGGACCCAGCAATGCGGCGCTGCTGGTGACGAGGATCTCCGTGCCGCTGACGAGCGGGGTAAAATACGACTGGCCTGGCTCCTGCTAGACTGCCCCTCGGTGGAACACTTCAGGAGCGGCTTGCCCGGCGCTGCCATGGCTTGGCGAGTAGCCGCGGCGCTGCCGCGGCCCGTGCTGGGAGACGGCCCTTATCCTCCCCCCATGCAGGATGCCATGCGGCACCGATCTCGACGAGTTGATCGACGAGCGGAGGAGCTGGCGCCCGTCAATGCATGCTGGACATTGGTCAAGATGGCTGCCCGTGGAGGCGGGCTACCATCACGGCTTCAGCGGTGGCGACCGCCGAGGCAACACAGAGTAAATCCGCTTCACCAATCGCAGCGTTCGTCACCGCGCTCATCCTCGGGGGCGCTCGTCTGCCGGTGACTGGCGTTGGAAGGTCTTCAGGCAGCCTCCATGACAACTGTGTCGTCCATGCACCCCTGGAGGGTGGGACCTGGCCATGCATGAGGCATGGGGCGCCGGCTGAGCCCCATGCAAACGAGAGCTGGACAGCCATGCACTGCCAGGCAGGGACTGTTCCAGTCAGCGCCAGTCGGCTCTGCCGCCTTGACTGGCCACAAGGCCGCTACTGTGACCCTGAGGAAGGTCCTTTCCTATATGCTCCTTGCCAGACATGTCTCTCAGAGACCGCTGTTTGGGGTAGTCTAGCCGGCGGGAGCGGTTGTCTATCGGCCGGGAGCCGGCGGTACTCTAGTACTTAAGTGTGCTGAAGTATCGGCGGTTGTCTCTAGTAGAAGAGTAGCCTGCTTAGCTGGAATCCCCGTGTTACTTGTTGTTACTTGTTTGGAGGCTCGAGGGGGGGAGGCTGACGGGAGAGGGGGGGGCGGAGGAGTGAAGGGGGGGGAGGGGGCACAGTAGAAGCAGCGAATGGTGTGCCTCTGCCCCAGGTGAGTGCGGCGGTGTCCTCGCAGGTGGGTGGAGAGCAGCAGGGGGGGGCGGCGCAAGGCTCCCAGGGTGGCAGCGCACCCGTCCGAGGATACCCGTATCCTCAACCTCAAACGCACAACACACACGCGCGCGCACACACACACACATGCCCCCTCCCCTCTCAGGCCCAGGATGTGCATTCGGTCGCGCACAGCAGCCTATCGGCACAGGGCGCCAGCATGGGCACAGGCACCAGCGCGGGCGCGCGCGCTGCCAAAGCCAGCCCCGCCAAGCGCCTGGAGCAGCTGTTCGCGCAACGCGGAGGCGGCACCGGCAGCGCCGCCAGCGGGGGCGCTCTGAAGTTTGGTGCGACGGCAGGGGCGGCGCCAGTGGCAGTGGTGGCAGCGTTGGCGGCAGTGGCGGAAGCAGGGGCGGCGTCAGCAGCGGTGGCGGCTGTGGTGGGGAAGATGAGGGAGACGACAATGAGCCCGAGCCCGAGATCATCACCATCCTGAGCGACAGCCCAGAGAGGAGCGGCGGCGCAGGCGGCGTGGCGGGCGCCACAACTGTTGCCACAACCGCCGCTGTTGCTGACACCACAGCCACCGCTGCAACCGCTGCGGCAGCCGCTGCTGCCGTGCACGCGACGGGCGTAGTGAGCAACAGCAGCGATCCGATGGCCAGCAGCCCCTCGTTTTCGCCCGCCCAGGGGTCGTCGGCAGTGACGGCCAATTGCCTCGCATCACCCGCTGTGGCGGCGCCGCCCGCAATGCCGCGATTCTCCCTCGTGCCACCCGCGGTTGCAGCGGCAGGGTCACCTGCAGCGCCAGCAGCCGGTGGACTCGCATCACCCACGACATCGCACGCGCTGTCAGGAGCAGCAGCAGCAGGTGCAGCAGCCAGCCACCTCGCGGCATCGGCATCACCCCTGCAGTGGTGGTGGTGGCAGCGTCAGGGTTGCCTGCCACCCAGTCAGCATCGCCCAGGGGACCGCCCACATTCTTCACATCGGGCAGCCCCCTCCCCGCGTCCCCATCCCCAGATGCAGCGGCATGTGCGTCGCCCGCTGCTGGGGCGGCGGTGGCGGTGGCGGCTCCGTCAATGTTGCATGCCGCACTGCCTGCAGCAGCAGCAGCAGGGTTCGCGCCCCCGGCTGCGCATTCGCTGTCACCGCTCGGCGGTGCGCATGCTGGGGGTGCGACGGCACCAACGTCGCATGTGGCGGCGCCGGCAGCGGGAGCAGGGCGAGCAGCCACCGCCGCGCGGCGCGCCCGGCAGCCCCGCCAGCCCCTCCCTGCGTTGGTG
>VFSX01000266.1:42500-57500 GCA_016618255.1 Chlamydomonas sp. UWO 241 | reverse complement strand
GCGGGTTCTCCCAGTAGAGCCCCCCTAGACTTTTAGTCTGGGCCTTAACCCACGCCCCTGGGTCCTCCGGGCGCGAGCATGTAGAAACTGTAAAAACAGCCATCTCATTAAGGTGATGGATGTTACAGTCAGGGACACCTCTAAAGACGTACACGACCCTGCGTGGCGCCCAGGCACCTTGGTGCGATGGCTGACTACTGGTGGTAAAAAAACTTCACTCTGCAAGAAGCGCGGGCGCACTCCCAGGTCCCCTATCGCAGCGGCAGCAAACGCTTGTTGAAGTGGGTGTGAAAAAAAAGGGGCAAGTGGGGCAGCGTCAACCGCCAAGAGAGATACCCTACAAGGGGAGAGTGGCCAAGACGTGGCCTGTAAGGATGAAAAGGACGCAACCTCTCACGTGGGTAGGAGTTTTCTAACTGTGATTTCAACCAGCATGCATGGATTTTCAACCCGTTACCCTCAACCTGGCTCTGAACAAACGCTGACCCCTGTGTTGTTGCACCGAGTACGACATTGTACGTGTCACAGCCCCCCACACACACAACAAGGCACAGGAGGCTCGGTGAGCGGCACATCCCTGAGCCTAACTACCTCAGGTGGGGCTGGAAAAGGCGGTCAGAAGTGACCAACCATAGAAGGGACATAATTACGTATTCCAAGGCCAACTCAGGTTGACGTGACGTTGGGGCAGGTACGTGTGTGTGTGTGTGTGTGTGTGTGTGTGTGTGACCTTATGCTGAACATAGTGGAAGCGGGTAGTGGGAGGCGGGGGGTGGGGGGTGGGTGGGGGGGTCGCGCTCAGCAAGGCGGGGGGTGGGGGATGAGTGGGGGGGGGTCGCGCTCAGCAAGACCTTTGCATGCCTTGACAGCGGGGCTTACCTTTGAAGCCATCATCCGGGGACACTACCCCAGAGTATATGGCTGTGGGACGCCATTAATTTCGATGAGCTGGTTGAGGAACCAGGTGGAGGGGACGCTCGTGGAGCAAAGGCCGGTACACAGACGCCCTTGTTCCTGGTATTCCGTCACCGAGCAGCACACCCCTGTCCAAACAGCGTAAACGCAAGGACATGGCGGTGGAGGCGGTGGTGGTGGGCACGGCTGGCAATCGTTGAAAGGGTAGAGGCCGGTCATTGCGGACGCAATGCTTCTACTGACCACAGCCGGGTCGCACTGCTCGCGGAGTGTTGGGAGATTGTTGCATTGTATCGTCTGCCCAGTGCATAACTTGTCAAGGACCGTCATAACAAGAGCGACTCTTCCCCCCTTTCCTCCTTTGGCCAGATAGGAGATGGCACCGCACGCAGCTGTGGCCAGGTCAGAGCAAGCGTACTTCCGAAGCCAATCATACCCGCGTTCACACTGGCACGTCGCCACATCCGTGGTGCATCCCTGGGGCAGCAGCTGCCTCCGTGCAGGAGCATCGACCAACGTTGAGAGGCGAGGAGGAGGGGGGGAGGGGGAGGAGCGGGAGGGGGGTGGCTGGGCGGGGCGGTGGGGAGAGGTTGGGGAGGAGGCGGGGGGAGAGGGAGGGGCGGGGGAGGGGAGAGGGCGGTGGTGGAGAAGGGGGAGCGGGGCTTGGGGGAGGGGCGTGGTGCGAGAGGGGGAGGAGGGGCGGTGGCCGAGGGAGGTGTGAGGAGATGGAGGAGGGGCCTTGGGAGGAGAGGGCGGAGAGGGAGGGGAGGGGTGGGGGGAGGGGGGCGGAGGTGAAGGCGGTGGTGGGGCGGAAGGACGGAGGGAGGGGGTTGAGAGGAAGGGGGTGGGGGACCGGGGCGAGGCGGGCGGCGAGGGCGGGGGGAGGGGGGGGAGAGGGAGGGGGGGAGAGGGGGGGAGGGAGGGGGGGAGGGGGGAGGTGAAGACTTGGGGGGAGGTGAAGAGTGGGGAGAGGGGGGGGGGAGGGGAGAGTGAGGGGGCGGGGAGGGAGGTGGGGAGGGGAGGAAGGCTGGGTGGGGGTGAAGGAGGCGGAGGTGGTGCGGGGGGTGGGGAGAGGGAGGACGGCGGGGAGGAGGAGGGGGACGGAGGAGGAGAGGGCGGGGGCGGCCGGGCGGATGGGGACGCTGTCGCGGAACGCGGGTTCGCTTTGGGTGAGATGCGCGGTGGGGAGGGAGCACGGGATGAGGAGGGAGAAGGCGGCGAGGGGAGCTGGAGGGGGGGAGGGGGAGAGGAGGGGTGGGGGGGAGGGGGGAGGAGAAGGAGGAAGGGAGGTGGGAAGGTGGAGGGGAGGGGAGGAGGGGAGGTGGAGGGGAGAGGGTGTGGAGGAGAGGGGCCGGGAGGAGGGGGAGGGGCGGGAGGGTAGGGCGGAGGGGGAGAGGCGGGCGGGGACAGGGGGGAGGGGGAGGCGGGAGGGGGAGTGGCAGGGGGGAAGGAGGGACTGCGGCGGCGGCGGGTGGTGATGGCGGTTGGTTGGCGGGAGGGGCGGTGATGGCGGCGGGGGGGACGGGGGTGGATTGGGCGGGGGCGGAGCAAAGTGTTGGGCTGCCTCCCAGTACTGGGTCACGACGGGGAACACAGGGAACAATGGGGACGTGGCGAATCGCTCTTCTCCGGAGACGTAGACTGCCTGCATGCGCTGGCGCTGCAGCTGTCCCCCGCTCTGGGCGGTGCCGCACGGCTGTGGCGGCGTGGCTGCGGGTGCTGCAGGGACAAACGTGTTGACCTGTGTGATGTTCCGCTCCTCGTCGGCGCTGCTCCCAAACGTTGCCAGGGTGTGGCTGCTGACGTGCGCGGCACTGCCAGCCGCACTGTGCGTGTAGGTGAGCGTATGCATGCTGGTGTCTGACACGAGCACGCGGAAGCGCGGCTGGGCCAGGGCTGTGCCCGCCTGCCCCGGTGCGGGCTGCTCCAGTGTACCGGGCGTGACGATCCAATCGGCTGCATTGCCTGGGAGGTCTTCTGCAGCGCCGTTGCACTGCAGGACGGACGTGGCATGTGGCGGGCTGCCGAGCTCCACGTTGTAGCACTGCACCGGGCGCGACGCAGGGAGGACGCCGGCGGCCGCGAGCAGCGAGCGAACGATGACGGCGTCCACGGCGCCGCTCAAGATCGCGGCCTCCACAGCGTCCACATGAGTTGTGCTCTCCTGGCTCAGAGAGGTGGCGCAGCTGGGGGGCTGCGCCCCCTGGGGCAGGGGCAGGGGCGGGCAGGAGGCGCTGGAGGGGATGGCGGGGTCGTCCACGATGAACTCGATGCGGTACATGCCGGTGGTGTTGGCATCAGGGTCAAAGGCCATGCGCGCGAGGGCGCCCTCCATCTCTGCCTGCGCACGCGTGCGGGAGGGGATGTGGGTGCGTCAGTCCCCCCAGCTTGACTGGTCAACCGTCAACGACGCGCGCATGCGAACCGCGCCCATAGGGCCCACTCGTGCGAGGGCCCCCACCTGTGTGAGGGACACGGGGACGGACGAGTTGAGGGCCTCTGCCGGTAGCAGGTCCGCGAAGGCTGCGCAGTGCAGCGCGGGCACAAACGCGGCGCTGAAGTTGAGAAGTACGCCGTCGTCGTAGTGGGACGTCGCTGACTTGACCGCGACCTGCAAGCCGGGCACCGTGTCGGCCAGGCGGGACGTGAGGCTTGCCAAAAAGTCCCAGAGCGACTCCAGGTTGCTCGACGTCATGTTTGCCGGGCGGAGCAGCAGGCCAGCCGCGTCCCGCCAACCAGTTGCGACCTGGGGACCGAACGTCACACGGAACGGCGGGAGGGCTAGGGACGGCGGGAGGGAGGGAGGGCTGGGTGTGTTCTGGCTGGCTGAGGGAGTGGCTAGGGGAGCTGCAGCTGGAGCGGGTGTTGGCGGTTGGTCCAGCAGCTGCCGCAGCTGCTGCACCTTGCGACGTGCGCCGGCATGCGGCTGGCCCCCAGCATGTGCAACTGCTGCCCCTACCGCGTTGAGCTCCCCAGCAGCCTGCATAGCAACACGGTTAGGCGAGGGATGCTCAGAGGCGTCCAAACAGAAGTCTCTTCGCAGCGCCGCTTGCAGGGAACTGTGCGCGTGCGTGTCTGAAATGGCGCAATAGCAATTCATGCGATCTCGTCGCCCAGCGCGCCATAAAGCAACAACCACCTACCTCTGCCCACGCATCGGCTGTGAGCTCCACATGGGCCGCATGGGCCGTGCACATAGTACAGGCAAGAGCGCAGGCCGCAAGAGCGCAAGACCGCAACAGCGCAGACCTCGCACGAGAGCCGCACGAGAGCATTGCTGCCTACAACGCCCCTGGACTTACCCAGGCGGTCCAGAGAAGGGACCCGGTTCTGTCACTCTCACTTTTATCCTCACACCAACCCAAACCTCTTATCCTCATACCATCCAAAACTCATCAGCCAGGCTTTAGGAAGCAGCTGTGTTGGAAGAGCTGTGGGGGAGCTGTGGGGGAGCTGTGAGGATGGTGCCACCATCAATCCAAACGCTGTGCAAATGGCTCGCATCGTTATGCGCGTAGAGTTCCATCAGCTGCAGCCCATTTTACTGGGATATCCCAGCAGACAGCCATATGCATCAGGGATGGGCTACCCTGCGGAATCTGTTGCAACATTTTATTTGTTGGCCCACGTTTCGGAACTACATATTGTTTGCCGTCGCGCAGGGGGGGGGGAGTCAAAACGACAATCGATTAATGCGATTGCGGGGGTCGCTTTCGCCGATTTTAGTCGGTATGCCTAAACAATTTCAAATCTTGACGATTTTTATAAGTTTCTCAGCTTCATGGGGGGGGGGGCAGGAGGGGGGCGGGGGAGATTTTTGCATCATCCACTGCCGGCGTCACACTAACAGTTCCAATGCAGCGGGACAGAAAGAGCAGGCCCTAGGTCGAGCTAAAGAGTGCATTGCTCAATTTGAGTTGTTTACCTCCTCTGCTGGCGGTCACAATCAGATCAGAGGCGCACATGTGCAGCAAGCACATGGCCCACCAAACGGCCAAACTAGTACAAAAGCAGCTATTGGAAGCGCCACCCACACGAGGTGGCAGGCGCCAAGCAAGCAGCACCGCAACCCAGGCACCACACTCAGCTCTGAAGCAGCCAGAGGCAGACCCCAGGTATAACCGACTGTACAGCCAGGACCATGAAGTTTCACCCCCCACAAAACAGGACCAAGAAGGCCCACCTCAAAACCACCAAAACATGGCTGAACACGGCACCCGCCGCAGCCCAGTGACCACATCGCACTCGCCACTGCGTGCGTGTGGCGCCACCTCCCATTCACACACACACCAGGGGGGGGGGAAACTCGCAAGCAGATGCAGGCATCCGCTTGTTGTCAACCACGCGTGGTGGAACTGCTTCCCTGCAGCCTTGGCGGCGAGGACAGCAGGGCCACCAGCGCCCGGTTCTGCGCTTTCCCGTGGTCACTGAGGATGTCAAAGCCCGCAACGAACGCCTGGCACAGCCTGCAGCGGACAACGGTGTCGGCCACGGCGTCCGAAGTCACGATGAAGCATTGGTTTTCTTTCGTGAATTTTAATTAGTTCTTCCACAGCTGGATTTTACTTTGACTGCGCCGAGCCCTGGACCCAGCAATGCGGCGCTGCTGGTGACTAGGATCTCCGTGCCGCTGACGAGCGGGATAAAATACGACTGGCCTGGCTCCTGCTAGACTGTCCCTCGGTGGAAACTACAGGAGCGGCTTGCCCGGCGCTGTCATGGCTTGGCGAGTAGCCGCGGCGCTGCCGCGACCCGTGCTGGGATACGGCCCTTATCCTCCTCCCATGCAGGACGCCATGCGGCACCGATCTCGACGAGTTGATCAACGAGCGGAGGAGCTGGCGCCCGTCAATGCATGCTGGACATCGGTCAAGATAGCTGCTCGTGGGGGCGAGCTACCATCAGGGCTTCAGCGGTGGTGACCGCCGAGGCAACAACAGAGTTTATCCGCTTCACCATCGCAGCGTTTGTCACCGCACTCACCCTCGGGGGCACTCGTCTGCCGGTGACTGGCGTCGGCATTGGTCTTCAGGCAGCCTGCCATGACGACTCTGTTTGCCCAGGCCCCCCTGGAGGGTGGGACCTGGCCATGCATGACGCATGGGGCGCAGGCAGAGCCCCATGCATGGAGTTGGACAACCATGCACCATGCCAGGCGGGGACTTTTCTGCTTCAGCGCCGCCAGTCGGCACAGCCGGCGTGGTTGGCCTCAAAGGCCAGGAGGAGGACGGTCCTTTCCTATACGCTCCTTGCCAGACATGTCCCTCAGGGACTTGTTTGGGTCTAAACTAGCCGGCGGGAGCGGTAGTCTAGACGGCAGGTAACTGGCTGGTGGCTATCGTCCTTCACAGGGCGGTGGCACTAGGACTAGTGTTGTCTTAGCTGGAATGCCATGTAACTGTAACTGTAACTGTAACTGCGATGACCGTTGACCTCCCGTTGAGCGTTTGTCCTCATGCATAGGTCATTTGCAAGCTCCTGACGAGTTCTATCTGGCGGGCTTGTCAGACTACCAATCCACTAAATGAGTCGAGCTGTGTTCAAGGTCAAAGTGCAGTCGGAATACAGCCAAATGGATGTGTAGAGCCGAAAAAGGAAATCACTGCGGTGAAGACCACATGCAGCACGCCGCTCAAGCCCGGCTCCACAACGATGCCCTCCATGGCAGGCTTGGTGTTGAAGAACGACGCGGACACGACGCTGCTTGCCACCAGCCGGCCCGTCCCAGCGGGCAGTTGACCGTGTAAAGTTTACAGTACGCAACCTTGGGGCGTGGGATTGAGGGAGCTGACTTAAAAGCCGGCCTGTCCCAGCAGACCGAGAGGCATCGTGCACAAAGCGCAACATGTCTGTAGCTTAACGGACAGGCAGACCCACGCTGGCCCTCGACGCCTTCGGCGCGCTGCTGTGCTGCCGTCGCGTCGTCGCCAAAGACGCAGCAGCACACGTCCGTCATCGTGCCGCCGCCGCAGCCGCCCGTGACAAAGACGGTGGCGTCCTCCATAGAGAGAGACGGCACGAGGCTGGGGCGCTGCACCGCTGCGGCCGCCCTCGTCGCAGGCTGCAGGTGGATGTGTGTGTGTGTGTGTGTGTGTGTGTGTGCGTGCGTGCGTGCGTGCGTGCGTGCGTGCGTGCGTGCGTGTGTGTGTGTGTGTGTGTGTGTGTGCGCGCGTGTGTGAATGCGTTTGTGTGTGTGTGCTGCTGCTGCATGTGTGTTTGCCACGACCAAGCACAGCTAGGTGCAGATCCTGTGTGTGTGTGTGTGTGCGTGTATGCCACACACACACACACACACATCTGCAGGCTGTGCTGGTGTGTGTGTGTGTGTGTGTGTGTGTGCATGTGCAGGTGTGTTCCTGTGTATGTGTGCTGCATCGTCCCAGCGCAGCCTGCAGGTGTGTGTGTGTGTGTGTGTGTGTGTGTTTGTGTGTGCCTGTCCCTACAGATGTGAAGGCGGGTTTAACCCGAGTTTAACCTGGGTTAAACCAGGGTTAAACCTGGTGACTGGTTTACCATGGGTTAAACTTGAGTTTACCAATGGTTGGGGGCTCGATCAACGGAGGCGCGTTCTCGTCGCCGAGCCCTGGACCCAGCAATGCGGCGCTGCTGGTGACGAGGATCTCCGTGCCGCTGACGAGCGGGGTAAAATACGACTGGCCCGGCTCCTGCTAGACGGCCCCTCGGTGGAACACTTCAGGAGCGGCTTGCCCGGCGCTGCCATGGCTTGGCGAGTAGCCGCGGCGCTGCCGCGGCCCGTGCTGGGGGACGGCCCTTATCCTCCCCCCATGCAGGACGCCATGCGGCACCGATCTCGACGAGTTGATCGACGAGCGGAGGAGCATGCGCCCGTCAATGCATGCTGGACATTGGTCAAGATGGCTGCCCGTGGAGGCGGGCTACCATCACGGCTTCAGCGGTGGCGACCGCCGAGGCAACACAGAGTAAATCCGTTTCACCAATCGCAGCGTTTGTCACCGCGCTCATCCTCGGGGTCGCTCGTCTGCCGGTGACTGGCGTTGGAAGGTCTTCAGGCAGCCTCCATGACAACTCTGTCGGCCATGCCCCCCTGGAGGGTGGGACCTGGCCATGCATGAGGCATGGGGCGCCGGCTGAGCCCCATGCAAACGAGAGCTGGACAGCCATGCACTGCCAGGCGGGGACTGTTCCAGTCAGCGCCAGTCGGCTCTGCCGGCTTGACTGGCCACAAGGCCACTACTGTGACCCTGAGGAAGGGTCTCTCCTATATGCTCCTTGCCAGACATGTCTCTCAAAGACCGCTGTTTGGGGTAGTCTAGCTGGCGGGAGCGGTTGTCTATCGACCGGGAGCCGGTGGTACTCTAGTACTTAAGTGTGCTGGAGTGTCGGCGTGTGTCTCTAGTAGAAGAGTAGCCTGCTTAGCTGGAAACCCCGTGTTACTGTTACTGTTACTGTTACCAATGGTTAAACCTAGAAATAGTTTAACCAAAGTTAAACACAAACGGTTAAACCGGAGTTTAACCTGGTTCATCGGTTTATACCTGGTTAAACTCAGTTGACAGTTTAACCTGTGTTCACCCTTAGTTTACCCATGGTTCAATTCAATTGGGGGTTAAACCAGGGTTTACCCTGCAGGGGTTCAACCTGGGTTCAACTTTGCAAACGGTTTAACCTGTGTTCAACCTTGGCAGTAGAGAATTTTAACGTATTCGGCTGTGCCCAACTGCCTCCCAGCTACCTCCCAGCTACCTGGTTGATCTGAAGTTGACCTCAGGTGAAACCCAGCGATATGTTCAACGGAGGTTAAATCCCGTGTCGGGTTAAACTGGTGTTGAACGCTGTCCCAGGTTTAACTGGGGTTTAACCCTGCGCCAGGTTAAACCGGGGTTAAACCCTGTGCCAGTTCAACTGGTGTTAAACCCTGCACTAGTTAAACTAGGGCCAAACCCTGCGCCGAGTTAAACCGCGGTTAAATCCTGTGCCAATTAAACTGGGTTAAACCCTGCTTCAGGTTTAACCGAGGCTAGACCCTGCGATGGCGAGTTAAACAGTTCCGAGGTAAACCTTGGGTAAACTCACATTAAAAAGGGTTAAACTGAAGGATGGGTTTAACCCGAGCTAAACACGACCAAACACGAGTTTAGCCGGGTTTACTAGTTACCACCTTGAGCCCATGTTAAGCCGAGGTGTAACTCGAATTAAACCGCTCATCGCGTCTGTAGGGTGTACACCTGCAGGCTGCGCTGGGACGATGCAGCACAGTTACAGTTACATCGACTTTCCAGCAAAGACTACCTCTAGTCCTAGTACCACCGCCTAGACCCAAGTCCAGTTCTGGCCCTAACAATTACTTGTGAGGGGTGGTAGCCACCAGCCGGCTGCCTGCCAACGTGTAGTCCCACAGCAAAAAGGAGAGCTATTGTGCGACGCCTCCAAAATAGGTCCTAACTGCTTCTAGGGGATAGGGGGTCAAGTGGCGCTTGCCAATCTACTTGACCGCCGTGGTGGAGGGGCCGGCGCCTGAGGGGCAGCCGGACCGTACACCACGGCTCTCCACCCGACCCTATCCTGAGCACGCTCAAACGCCGTGTCCGAAAAAGTCTTCCAATCAGAACGAGTGCCACTAGTTTCGCCTAGCTGCTGAATCAGTAGCTTAAGAAAATAGTGTCGGGAGGAGGCTGGAGGCCGGCCTTGCTGCCGAGCCACATCCATTGTGCAGTCAAAAGTCGTACGAGGAAGACGAGAAGCCGGCATGCGCATCACATGGCCTAGCCACTGCATTGATCGCTTTGCCACAAGGCTCTCAATTGGCTCAGTGTCGCACGCCTGCCGAATATAAATTAATCTGTGCCGGTCGACCAGGCGCACACCCAGAATGCGACGAAGGCAGTTAGAGTGGGCAACCTCCAATCGAGTCAGTTGTGTTTTAGTAGGGGCCCATGTTTCGCAGCCGTACAGAAAGTGGGGCAGCACGAAAGTGTTGTAAACCCGCATCTTAGACTGCACTTGCATCTTCTTGCTGGCCCAAATCTTATCAAAAGACGCAAACACGCCCAGCGCGCGACCGACACGCACACCGATCTCCTTTTCCACACCACACTCTGGGTTATCCAACTCCCTAGATACTTAAATGCAGAGACGGTCTTCACTTCACCACCAGTCAGCGCAAACGTGGGCAGATCCGCGACAAAATCTGCTGGCAAAATCATCACTTCTGTCTTGGCGGCGTTGATTTGCATGCCAAAGCTAGAGGACACTTTGTCAAGGATTTTCAGCATAAGCGCCAACTGAGCTGGGTCATGCGAGATCAACATAAATCGTCGGCATACATCAGCATTACTATGCGCTCAACCGACGACGACAACACAGAGCCGCCGGCTCGGGTCACGACTGACACGCCAGCCCCCTGGCATCATGTCTAGCGCCTTTTTCACTATGTGGTCAATAAAAACATTGAACAACACAGGAGCAATGACGCACCCCTGTCGCACACCAGACGACACGGGGAATTCGTGCCCGATTTTCCCAGCCAGCCGCACGGCAGCTGCGGTGTTGTTGTGAAGATCCTCCAACAGATCAATAATGTGCGGATGAACACTATATAATCTAAGGACTCTCCACAGTGCCGCACGGTTTATGCAATCGTAAGCTTTAAAATAGTCGACAAATGCCACAGCCATGCATTGTTTGTACTCGGCATGTGCCGCGCTCAGCGAGCGCAGAGTAAAAATCGCATCAACAGTGCCTCTGCTTGTTCTGAAACCACTCTAAGCCTCATGCAACTGACCATCAACCTGCGTGGAGACGCGGTGCAGAAGTATGGCAGCGTACACTTTCCCGGCAATAGAGAGAAGGCTTATACCGCGGTAGTTACCAGGGGAGTCACGCGGACCCTTCCCCTTATATAACTGTGTGATAATAGCAGTTTTCCATTCCCTCGGGGCTCTCCCCGACCGCCATACGGCGATGATGACCCGGTGGAGCCATGCTATGGCAGGTGGGCACCGCAACAGCATGGCGTCCAGCTGGTCACCGCCCGGAGCGGCGGCCGAGCACAACGCTCGCACACACGCCTCCGTCTCAGCCAGGTCAGGGGGGCGCCCTTGCGCTTCGTCCACCTCTGTGGCGCGTGTGAGCTCAAACGCCGCTACATCGTTCTCCAGCTGGTTCAGGGTCTCGTCGCTGAGCTTGGTCTCCCCACCATATAGCTGGTCGAATGACTCTGTCATGGCCTTCAGCACCCCGTCTGGACCGCTGTGCAGCGCGCCCGAGACGTCCCGCATGGCAGGAGGGATCTGATGGCTGCGGCTGCGCCCCGCCAGCCTGTCGCACGCGCGCGCAAACTGGCGCAGATTCTTCTTGCGTAGCATGTCTTGCGCCGCCGCCACCTGCTGGCCGATCCACCTCTCCCTGTATCTCTGCACAGCTGCGTCGGCCGCGCGGTTGGCGCGGTTGCGCTCTCGTTTGGCAGCAGCAGACTTGCTCCTGAGCCATGCCGTGCGCGCGCTGCAGCACACACACACAGAAACACACCTGCACACACACAAACACACACACACCAGCACAGCCTGCAGGTGTGTGTGTGTGTGTGTGTTTACGTGTGTGTGTGCCGCGTGTGAATGAGCCCGCGTTTGTCTGTATGTGAGTGTGTGCTGCCGCGTGTATTGCGCTCTGCAGCGCCCAATCACAGACTGCAGTTGTTCTGTGTGTTTGTGTGTGAGTTTCGACGTGTGTGTGTGTGTGTGTGTGTGTGTGCATGTGTGTGCTTGTGTGTGTGTTCAGGGTTTGTGTTCAGGGTTCAGGGTATATCATTGGCTTCTTCGCCTGCCCTATTGTATGTGGGGTAGCCGCGGCCTCTGCGTGCTAAAGCGGCCTCTGTGTGCCGTCTTGAATTAGCGGCTGATACGGCTTAACAAACGCGTAGCGACCCCCCTCCTCAAAGCACCCTCCCACCTCGTGATGGGATCGCAAGGAGAAGACTGGGTGGAACTGGGCGACGAAGATGAGGACGGTGCCGCAGCAACGAGTCTGGAGGCGCAACTTGACTCAGTGGAAGTGCAGCTCGCGTCAGTGAGTAGGGCCCACTGCCCCTCTGCAGAGTGCACACAAACGCAGGGATTCTTCACATGGATAGCCGGGTTGGCGTGGCTTGGGGCACAGCCCGTGCTGCACACATGCGTCGTGCACGTGCCACTGCATGGTGCCGCATGGTGCCAGGTCCTGCATGGACTTGCATGTGAGGGCATGATTCATGTTGAGTGGCAGACGTTCAGACAGGCCTAGGGCCCTACACACAGTGTTTGGCGAGGTGTGCCATTTGAGCGCCCGATCGCCTGCGACAGACCCACCGCCAGATCGCCACAGATCTGCGGTGCCATGTCCACACAGGCACGCCCTCGTCATGGTCTCTCGCATGCGTGCAAACACACACACACACACACACACACACACACACACACACACACACACACATACACACACACACACACACACACACACACACACACACACCGCGCAGGTGGAGTCGGAGGTGGCCCGCCTGCTGTCTCGCAAGCGCGCGCTGCAGTCACAGCGCGACCACTTGCTGCAGGTGTGGTGTGCGGGCACGCGCACAGGGGCTTGTATTTCTACAGGCAGGCAGGCACACGGACCGTTTTCAGGGGCCCACACACAGGCAGGCACGGGGGCTTGCGCACAGGCAGGCATTAGGGACCCGCATACAGGCAGCCCTGCCACAGCCGCTGTGCCGGCTACCCTGGTTTACCTGGGCTACCAGAGTCATGACTGGTAGCTGAGCTGTCAACCTAGGCGCGGCCAGTCATTGTGTTTTGGGCTCTTGGGAGCCATTGGGAGCCATTTGGCTACTGACGGTCCCATCAGATAGAGCTCAACCATAGTTGCTTGATAATCCGACGATCACATCAGATAGAGCTTGTCAAGATAGAGCTTGAAAATGAGCCTTATTTGACGGCCAACGGTCAACGCTAAGGCAGCGGCCAAGGCGGTCAATGGGCTGGCCGGCTCCCAGAAAAAAAAAACTGAAAAAAAAATCACTGCCTGCGGCCCGGGGTCACCTGGGGACAGCGGCTGTGGTGGGGCAGGCACACGCACGCGCACTGGGCTTGCACAGTTCACAGTGCAGCTGCACGTGTGCATGCCACGCGCACACCGCCCTGCACTCATGCACTCCGCACCCCGCGGCTATGTATGAGAGGACACGTCACAGCTACCTGTGCGCAGCAATCATGATGGCAGATGGAAGGTCGGGGTCTCGTTGAGACAGCTGTCGGCCTGCTCTCTTTCCTAGATAGAGTGCGCAAGCACACATCTAATACACAATCAAATCCGTCTGTACTGTGCAATCGAACACCATGCCACATGCTGCTGCACTGCAGGCGCGCCAGCAGGAGACGCCCCGGCACCCCTCATATCTAAGAACTTCTGACAAAGCTTTGCGTTGATTATATCCGCCTGCACGCACACACCGCACACCTTGCGGCGCCATGGCCGGTGCATATGTTTGACACGACACACCACGCGCTGCTGCTGCTGCTGCTGCTGCTGCACTTCAGGCGCTCCAGCAGGAGGCACTTGCGCCGCGCAAGGACTGGGCGCTCGCATCGTTTGAGTGGGACGGAAAGGTGCGGTTTTGTTAGGGTTTACGGTTTAGGGTTTTAGGGCTCAAGGTTTAGGGTTAAGGGTGTAGAGTCGTTTGAGTGAGACGGAAAGCGTGCGTTCATGCTTTCGGTACGCGCGTTGACTGTCGGTCAACTTCGGCTGCTGTCGGTCATTTTTTACGATGCTATCTGTGTGTGGACAGGCGGGACGCGTGGTCGTTTGAGTGAGACGGAGACGTGCGTGCGTGCTTCTGTTACGCTCGTTGGCGGTTGGTCTTGTTGGGCGACTCAGTGACTGCTGGTGACTCTCACGATGCTATCTGTGGTGCGCGGAAAGGCAGGGGGCTGTGGGGGCACGCAATGGTCCTGTCTGGCAGGGCGTGTCGCAGTGGTGTAGGAACTGGCCTGGGGTGGACCCAACTTTTCAGCCCTTGACTGACCAGGCGGACGCGAAATCGGTGACAGGGGGGGGGTCTGCCAATTTTGTCTGCTTGTGCGGACATAGGTTCGGGCAGGTTCCGCCCAGTCGCCCAGCCGCATCACTATGCACAAGAGGATTGGTTTTGCTGCTTATCCCGCCTGAGGAGGATGCCTTTTGGCCGGGATGGTCCGCTTGGGCGGACCCCCTCTGACACACTTCCTACATCCCTGGTGTGCCGCGCGTGTACGGTGGAAATGGTGCGTTCTTGCTTGTGGTTACTCTCGATGACTCTCGGCCACCTTCGGCTACTGTCGGTGCCTGTCACGATGCTATCTGTGTGGTGCGGAAATGCAGGGGGCTGTGGGGGCTTGCAATGGACCTGTCTGGCATGGTGTGCCCCGCGTGTAGGGCGGAACATGTGAGTTCTTGCTTGTGGTTACTCTCGATGACTCTTGGCCACCTTCGGCTACCGTTGGTGCCTTTCACGATGCTATCTGTGTGGTGCGGAAAGGCAGGGGGCTGTGGGTGCTCTCGATGGGCATGTTGTGCCGCGCGGGTGTGCCGCGCGTGTAGAGCGGTATATGTGCGTTCTTGCTTGTGGTTACTCTCGATGACTCTCGGCCACCTTCGGCTACCGTCGGTGCCTGTCACGATGCTATCTGTGTGGTGCGGAAAGGCAGGGGGCTGTGGGTGCTCTCGATAGGCATGTTGTGCCGCGCGGGTGTGCCGCGCGTGTAGAGCGGTATATGTGCGTTCTTGCTTGTCGTTACGCTCGTTGACTCTCGGCCACCTTCGGCTTCTGTCAGTGCCTGTCACGATGCTACCTGTGTGGTGCGGAAATGCAGGGGGCTGTGGGGGCTTGCAATGGACCTGTCTGGCATGGTGTGCCGCGCGTGTAGGGCGGAACATGTGAGTTCTTGCTTGTGGATTCGCTTGTTGACTGTCGGTCACCTTCGGCTATTGTCGATGCCTGTCACGATGTTATCTGTGTGGTGCGGAAAGGCAGGGGGCTGTGGGAGCGCGCACAGAGAGAGAGAGATCGTTACAGACAACTCTGAACAGCAGACCTAG
>VFSX01000266.1:25000-37500 GCA_016618255.1 Chlamydomonas sp. UWO 241 | reverse complement strand
CACTGCGACGCTAAACCCTAAACCCTAAACTAAAACCCTAAACAGGCGGCGGGGGCGCCGGCGGTGGGTCTTCGTGCTGAGGGACAAGGGACTGACCAGACAGACAACGGTCTGGAGTCAGGAGACTGTGTACTACAGCTCAGTACTTCGTTCTCTCTGGGTTTCTCTCACAGAGCTGGAAACCCTGAAACCCCTAAACCCCTACACCCCTACACCTTGAAAACCCTCAACCCTGAAACCCTGAAACCTCATACCCCCTGAAACCCTGAAACTCTTGAAACGTACCCAGGAGGCGGAGGTGGATTCGCAGCACGCCTTTGTTTCCACAATTTCCCCCCCCACACACACACGCACACACGAGCACACACACACACACACACACACACAGGCATCAGCAGCGGTGGCGGCGGCGGCGCCCGCCTGATGTATGTGACCCCAGAGAAGGTGGTTGCCAGCACACACACGCACGCACACACACACACACACACACAAACACACACACACACACGTACACGCACCCCCCCCCCACACACACACACAGGCATCATCAGCAGCGGCGGCGGCGGTGGCGCCCGCCTGGTGTATGTGACCCCAGAGAAGGTGGTTGCCAGCACACGCACGCACACACACACACACACACACACACACACACACACACACACACACACCTCCACACACATACAGGCAGCATCAGCAGCGGTGGCGGCGGCGGCGCCCGCCTGGTGTACGTGACCCCAGAGAAGGCGGTTGCACACACACACACACATACACACACACACACACAACCAACCAACCAACCAACCAACCAAGCGTTACATGAGGCCGTCCGCATGCACCAGCAATGCCTGTACTACTAACAGCAGTACACCCCGGCAATTGTTACGAGGTCTGACCCGTGCACTGGGGTGTCTTTCGAATAGCGGGTGACCGACCAGCGCCTGAATCGAGTGGATAGTATCCTTGGTTTGGGGGGGTCGGGGGGTTGCCTCTGAGGCACTGGCATCTAACTAAAGGCTTGCTGACTGAAGGCTTTCTGACTGTGACCACCATCATCATCATTATCTACTTTGTTGGCTGGCTGCTCCCGCATTGGCTGCCATCTCTCTGCAAATACCATTCCACAGGCGTGGGAATCTCGCGAGGGTGAGCCACCCGGGAGGCCGCCTGCGCGCTAGTATCACAGCAAGCTCGGGGACGTTCTTCAGCTGGGACTCCGGTGGGGACTCGGCGTACTCCTTCTTGGCCTTGTCAAACTGCGTTGTGACGGCAGTCTTGAACACGTAGGAGTCGAAAATGTCTTGGACATTCTCACGGTAGGAGGTGATGACCCCACCTTGGTAGGGTATCACGTCTGGTCGTCGGTGCATGAAGAGGGCGGCGGTGGCTGGGAACATGGGTTCGGCGGGCGGGGAAGGGGAGGGGGGGTTGGAGGAGGCAAGGGGGGAGAAGGATGGGGGTTGGGAGGAATCGGAGGAGGCATGGGGGGGATCAGAGGAGGCGTGGGGGCAAGGGAGAGGGACGGGGGTTGGGAGGGATCGGGGGAGGCGTGGGAGGGATCGGAGGAGGCGTGGGGGGCAAGGGGGGAGAGAGGGCGGGGTTGGGAGGGATCGGATGAGGCGTGGGGGGCAAGGGGGGAGAGGGAGGGGGTTGGGAGGGATCGGAGGAGGCGTGGGAGGGATCGGAGGGGGCGTGGGAGGCAAGGGGGGAGAGGGAGCGGGGTTGGGAGGGATCGGAGGGGGCGTGGGAGGGATCGGAGGAGGCGTGGGAGGCAAGGGGGGAGAGGGAGGGGGGTTGGCAGGGGTGGGGGGCGGAGGAGTGGAGGTGGGGAGGCGGCGGACGAGGGATCCAATGAACAACAATCGGTGTTTGTTGATCGTGACGATGATAGGAGTGGTGGGAGGGTGCGCGGCATGTAGCTTGGCAGTGGAGATTTGCTCCAAGGTGTGGCGGGAGGGGGCTTTCAGGCGGCGGAGAAAGCGGTTGTGGGTTACCTCGAGGCGGTGGATGTGAGTTTTGTTTAGCGTCCAGGTTTGGCAGCCGTACAAGAGGGCGGATACAACAAAGGCATTGTACAGGTTGATCTTGGTGGTGAGGGTGATCTCATCTGATTTCCAAAACCGTGGGGTGAGGCGGGTGAAGGCGTACCATGCGGAGCTGATCCGGCGTGATATTTCTTCGTCGAGGATGTTGGTGGGCGGTGGGGGGTCAGGGTCGTCGAAAGGGGGTAGGTGGGGGGTGAGGCCATGATGCTGCCGAGGTATTTGAAGCTGGAGGTGTGGTGGACCAGGTGGGGGGTAGAGGAGGAGTTGGAGGGGATGGCGATGGGGGTGGTGGTGGGGGCGGTGTGGGCAGACGGGTGGCCGAGGGATTGTGCAACGGTTTTGCTGTAGTTGATCTCAAGCGCGAGGCCAGAGCAGGTGCCGTCGAGGAGGGTGAGCACGGTGCGGAGGGCGTCCCCGGAGAGGGAGAGCAGGGCGATGTCGTCGGCATAGAGTAGGACACACACACACACACAGTAGGACACACAGTAGGACACACAGTAGGACACACACACACACACACACACACACAGGCATCAGCAGCGGGGGCGGCGGTGGCGCCCGCCTGGTGTATGTGACCCCAGAGAAGGTGGTTGCCAGCACACACGCGCACGCACACACACACACACACACACACACACACACACACATACACGCACCCCCCCACACACACACATACAGGCAGCATCAGCAGCGGTGGCGGCGGCGGCGCCCGCCTGGTGTACGTGACCCCAGAGAAGGTGGTTGCACACACACGCACACACACACACACACATGCACACACACATACACGCACCCCCCCCCCACACACACACACATACAAGCAGCATCAGCAGCGGTGGCGGCGCCGGCGCCCGCCTGGTGTACGTGACCCCAGAGAAGGTGGTTGCGAGCACACACACGCACACACACACACACACACACGCACCCCCCCCTCACACACACATACAGGCAGCATCAGCAGCGGGGACGGCGGCGGCGCCCGCCTGGTGTACGTGACCCCAGAGAAGGTGGTTGCGAGCAAGCGGCTGATGGCCAAGCTGGAGAAGTTGTACCAGGTGTGTTTGTGTTTGTGTGTGTGTGTGTGTGTGTGTGTGTGAGAGAGAGAGGTGGTAGCCAACAAGCTGCTGATGGCCAAGCTGGAGAAGTTGTACCAGACATGTTTGCGTGCGTGTGCGTGTGTGTGTGTGTGTGTGTGTTTATGATGAAAGCCAACGATACAAGAACCAATAAAGTAAAATCCCCAAGCCCATGGATATCCTCTCGTACTAGCGCACATGGCTGGTCACCCGCAGCGAACGAACTTGAGATCCACGGGTGTTTTTCGACTTCTGAAACGATTGCCTTGAGTTAGCACAGGCATGAGCCATACCACAGGTTGCCCGTGCGGTGGGAACTGTAACGAATGTCTGTGTGTGTGCGTGCACATGTGTGGGGCACTCTGCTCATCAGATCTCAGCCCAAAGGTGGCCCCAAGGCTATGCCAGCCATCCTGGGATAGTCCTCAGCCGCAATCCCAGGACTACCCCAGCCTGGGATAGTGCTATCCTGTCCCTTTATGGTTTTATACCTCGGGCTGTCCTCCACCCACAAGAGGGGCTTTGGTGAGGTGCCTGTGGCCTGTGCTGCTGCTTGGCGCCCACCACCTAGTGTGGGTGGCGCCACTGTGGGCTACTTTTGTAGCTTGACCTTTTGGTGGGCCTTGTGCCTGCTGTCTGATAGTCCCGCTGCAACTTTGGAACTGATTGTGACCGCCGGCAGTGGATGTGTAACACCACTCTCTATCCTGCCAGGCTGGGCTGGTACCGTCCTAGCTAGGTGAGTAATGCCCCAGGGACGCATCCTCCTACACTACCACAGCCTCATCGTCTGATCCGCGCTAGTGAATGCGGTCAAAACGTCTGAGGTGGTCGGGGGTGCGCCTCAAGCCGTGGTGGGCGCCTGAGGCGGTCGGGGTGGCGCCTGAGGCGGTCGGGTCGACGCCAAAGGCGGCGCCTGAGGCGATCAGGGGTGCGCCTCAGGCGACACCTGAGGCGGTCGGCACGCCTGAGGCGCCGCCCAATCCGCGCAAGGAAATGCGCTGCCTGAGTCGCCGCTGGGGCTCGATTAACGGAGGCGCGTTCTCGTTGCCGAGCCCTGGACCCAGCAATGCGGCGCTGCTGGTGACGAGGATCTCCGTGCCGCTGACGAGCGGGGTAAAATACGACTGGCCCGGCTCCTGCTAGACTGCTCCTCGGTGGAAAACTTAAGAAGCGGCTTGCCCGGCGCTGCCATGGCTTGGCAAGTAGCCGCGGCGCTGCTGCGGCCCGTGCTGGAAGACGGCCCTTATCCTCCCCCCATGCAGGACGCCATGCAGCACCGATCTCGACGAGTTGATCGACGAGCGGAGGAGCTGGCGCCCGTCAATGCATGCTGGACATTGGTCAAGATGGCTGCCCGTGGAGGCGGGCTACCATCACGGCTTCAGCGGTGGCGACCGCCGAGGCAACACAGAGTAAATCCGCTTCACCAATCGCAGCGTTCGTCACCGCGCTCATCCTCGGGGTCGCTCGTCTGCCGGTGACTGGCGTTGGAAGGTCTTCAGGCAGCCTCCATGACAACTCTGTCGTCCATTCACCCCTGGAGGGTGGGACCTGGCCATGCATGAGGCATGGCGCGCCGGCTGAGCCCCATGCAAACGAGAGCTGGACAGCCATGCACTGCCAGGCGGGGACCGTTCCAGTCAGCGCCAGTCGGCTCTGCCGGCTTGACTGGCCACAAGGCCACTCTGTGACCCTGAGGAAGGTCCTCTCCTATATGCTCCTTGCCAGACATGTCTCTCAGAGACCACTGTTTGGGGTAGTCTAGCCGGCGGGAGCGGTAGTCTATCGGCCGGGAGCCGGCGGTACTCTAGTACCTAAGTGTGCTGGAGTATCGGCGTGTGTCTCTTGTAGAAGAGTAGCCTGCTAAGCTGGAAACCCCGTGTTACTGTTACTGAGTCGCCGCCTCAGGCGTTCGGAATGTGGTAGGGCAAAGTGACACAATCTGCCCCTAAATCTGCCCCTGCTATCCTCCGATACGGCAGGCCGGTCGATTTGCACGCATCGTGGTGTATGAGGCGAACACACACACTCACATACACACACACAAAAAAAAGGGTCCCTAGCATAACTTTTGTGCTAGCAAAAACGTGCCCAGAGCAGCGCCTCCGTGCCCTGCCACACACCCACACACAGACACACCCACACATCCGCACACACACACACACACATGCACACACATACACACACACACACGCACACACACACACACACACACACACACACTGTGACAGGCCAGTCGATTTGCACGCATCGTGGTGGATGAGACGGACACACACACACACACATACACACACACGCACATACACACACACACACACACACACACACACACACACACATATCCTGTGTTGCAGGCCGGTCGATTTGCGCGTATCGTGGTGGATGAGGCGCACTGCGTGAGCGCGCTTGGCAACGATTTCAGGTGCGTGCGTGTGTTGTGTCGAGCAGTGCAGAGGTGGGGGTGGGGGATGGGCGCGCTAGGTACCGATTTCAGGTGCGCGCGTGTGTTCGGCAATGCAGGGGAGGTGTGTGTGGGGGGGGGCTGAGTGAGACAACTTGACATGTTCACGCATGCATGCATGATGCGCACACACACACACACACACGTGCTCTGCGTGGGTCGCCCACTCATGTCCCCACGTGTTCAGCGTCACTGCTGCCCGCGCCATATCTCCACTGGTGCAGCTGCTGGGGGCCTGGCACGGGCGCTCCGCGCCAAACCATGCGAGATGTCCACCCTGATGCCCCCCCCCCCTACACAAACCTACCGCACACGTGTCCCACACCGCGGTCCTAACCCTTCACCCTAGACCCTAGACCCGACCCTAGCTGGACCCCAAGTGCTAAACCTGAAGCCTAAGCCTAACAAAGCCTAAAACATAACACCTAAAGCCTTACCTAACCTAAGGCCTTAAACCTAAAGCCTACAAAAGCCTAAAGCCTAAAACCTATGACCTAGTTAAACCCTAAACCACAGGCCTGACTACAAGAAGCTCGGCGTGCTGCGTCAGCAGTTCCCAAATGTGCCGATCATCGCTCTCACCGCTACTGCAACGCACAGAGTAGGTTCTGCTGTGTGTGTGTGCATGTGTGTGTGTGTGTGTGTGTGTGCGTGTGTGTGCACGCGCTCGTATGTGTGTGTGCGTGTGTACGTGCGTTTCCGCGCTTGGGGATGGCGGGGGGGAGGGGGGGGGGGTAGTCTCTCAGCGTGCCGATCAGTCTCCCAACGGGCTGATCGCGCTGACAGGGTGGGTGAGCCACGATCGGGGTGGGTGGGGGAGGGGGCACTTGCATGTGGGACAGTGAATCCGCGCCTTGGCCTCACCCCCCTGTAACTGCGCTTGTAGCATACTAGCGCCGAAACCAATGTATCAACCAATGTAACATCGGGACAAGAATACCTAGGTGTATTGGTGACTCGTACGTCCACACAAGTGCAGCAAGCAAGTACGGCGAGACGCATCGCCTCGCCTTTGCGCACGCAACTGATTATTTAACCGAGTTTTACTTTATTTTGTACAGCCTAGTTTTCTTGGTGGCTATGTTGTTCTCGATCCTCACAACTTGCCCTCCACACTTGCCGCCCTCCACACTTCACGATTTTCAACGGAAATGGCTCTGTGGAGCTCCCCTGGAAAGTGCCTGGAAAGAGGAACAGGCAGTTACCCGCCCAGCGTGCGTCTTATTGCTACCGCCCGTTGACCGCCGCTGGTGGCACACCGCCTAGTGGAAGAAGCACTGGTAATCACACCAACACGCCGCGCAGGTCTGCTGCGCCGTGCTCCACATGATGCGCATCCGCTTGAGTAAATGTCTATCACGCACCCTCCATCGCGCCCTTTGGATGCCGCCACTCCGCGGCGCACGCCATGATCGGAACACCAACGTCGCGCTGCGCAGGTCCGTGGCGACGTCCTTGACATCCACTTTAGCAGTGTATCCCGCACCCTTCGTCGCGCCCGTTGAATGCCGCCACGCCACGACGCACGCCATGATCGAAACACCAACACCCCTCCTTGCGCAGGTCTGCGGCGACGTCCTCGACATGCTGCGCATCCGCGGGGCGGAGCAGTTCAGGCACTCGGTGAACCGACCCAACCTCTTCTACGAGGTAGGAACGCACACACACACACACACACACACACACACACAAACACACACGCACGCGCGCACACACACACACACACACACACTCACACGCACATATCTTTTCAGGTGTGCCAGCGCGAGGGCGGGGACCTTGTGTCGCAGGCCGCGGGCATCGCCGCGTGGGTGTCGCAGCACTTTGGCGCCGCGTCGTCGTCGTCGGGCATCGTGTACTGCCTGACGCGCAAGGACTGCGAGGCGCTCGCGAGGGAGCTGACTGACGCGGGGCTGCCGGCGCGCTTCTACCACGCGGGTGCGTGCGTGCCATACACCTCCCCCCCCCCACACACACATTGCCCCCCGCCCTCCCCCCCCCCCCTGCCTACCACACACACACATACACATCCCGCTCCTCTGGTCACTAGTTTAGCCGACTTCAAAGCCTCAAGGGCCTGATAAGCAAGCTTTTTGTAAGGGCAGAGGACTGGCGCGGGGCTGCCGGCTCTATTCTACCGTGCGGGTGCGCGCCATGAATAAACTCTGTTGGTCATTTGCTTAGCAGGCTGCAGCTGATGCCTCACGGGCAAGAGAAGTAAGCAGTGGCTTCTTTAGTGGGCTTAAACCGTCGCGGGTCTGTCGGCGCGCTTCTACCACGCGGGTGCCTGGCTCTAATTTTGATATGACCCAAGCAGCTGCCAAGCAGCCAATCCAAGATATCAGCGCAACAGTAAGGGCTAACAGAAGCCAGGCTCAATGGGGTCTGCACGCGGGCACGTGTACACACGGGCACGTACACACACACATTCACACACACATTGTGGCCTGGCTCGGCCTGTCACATCTACACATACGCGCGTGTGCACCTCCAATGCGCAGATATGGAACCAGGCTCGAGGGAGTCCGCACACACACACACACACACACACACACACACACACACACACACACACACACACACGTGCACACACACGCACACACCTTTCAGCAAACGTGGAGCCTGGCTCGAGTGAGTCTGCACACACACACACACACACACACACGCACACGCACCTCCTCTGCACAGATATGGAGCCAGGCTCGAGGGAGTCTGCCCACCACGAGTGGTCAGCCGGGCGCGTGCAGGTCATGGTCGCGACGATCGCGTTTGGCATGGGCATCAACAAACCAGACGTGCGATTCGTGGTGGGTTTGGGAGTTTTATGGTTCCAGGGGTTAATGGTTTTGGGGTTTGGGGGTTTAGGGTTTAGCTTGCAATGGGCGCGTGCAGGTCATGGTCGCGACGACCACATTTAGGATGGGCATCAACGAACCAGACGTGCGGTCCATGGTGAGTTTTGGGGGTTCATGGTTCTGGGGTTGAAGGGTGGCAAGGTCTAGGGTTTTGCGTGTAGCGGGCGCGTGCATGGTCATGGTCGTGACGATCGCGTTTTGGATGGGCGTCAACAAGCCAGACGTGCGATTTGTGGTGGGTTTTAGGGGTGCAGGGGTTTGGGGGTTTAGGGTCCAAGGTCTTGTGGTTAGCGTGTGAGGGGCGCGTGCATGGTCATGGTCGCAACGATCGCGTTTTGGATGGGCGTCAACAAGCCAGACGTGCAATTCGTGGTGGGTTTTAGGGGTGTAGGGGTTAAGGGTCCAAGGTCTTGTGGTTAGTGTGTAGCGGGCGCGTGCAAGGTCGTGGTCGCGACGATTGCGTTTTGGATGGGCATCAACAAGCCAGACGTGCGATTCGTGGTGGGTTCTAGGGGTGTAGGGGTTGAGGGTCCAAGGTCTTGTGGTTAGCGTGTAGCGGGCGCGTGCATGGTCATGATCGCGACGATCGCGTTTTGGATGGGCATCAACAAGCCAGACGTGCGATTCGTGGTGGGTTTTAGGGGTGTTGGGGTTAAGGGGTTTAGGGTCCAAGGTCTTGTGGTTAGCGTGTAGCGGGCGCGTGCATGGTCATGGTCGCGACGATCGCGTTTTGGATAGGCATCAACAGGCCAGACGTGCGATTCGTGGTGGGTTTTAGGGGTGTTGGGGTCAAGGGGTTTAGGGTCCAAGGTCTCGTGATTAGCGTGTAGCGGGCGCGTGCATGGTCATGGTCGCGACGATCGCGTTTTGGATGGGCATCAACAAGCCAGACGTGCGATTCGTGGTGGGTTCTAGGGGTGTAGGGGAGTAAGGGTTCAGGGTCCAAGGTCTTATGGTTAGCGTGTAGCGGGCGCGTGCATGGTCATGGTCGCGATGATCGCGTTTTGGATGGGCATCAACAAGCCAGACGTGCGATTCGTGGTGTTTTTTAGGGGTGTAGGGGTTGAGGGTCCAAGGTCTGGTGATTAGCGTGTAGCGGGCGCGTGCATGGTCATGGTCGCGACGATCGCGTTTTGGATGGGCATCAACAAGCCAGACGTGCGATTCGTGGTGGGTTTTAGGGGTGTAGGGGATGAGGGTCCAAGGTCTTGTGGTTAGCGTGTAGCGGGCGCGTGCATGGTCATGATCGCGACGATCGCGTTTTGGATGGGCATCAACAAGCCAGACGTGCGGTTCATGGTGGGTTTTAGGGGTGTTGGTGTTCAGGGGTTTAGGGTCCAAGGTCGTGTGGTTAGCGTGAAGCGGGCGCGTGCATGGTCATGGTCGCGACGATCGCGTTTTGGATGGGCATCAACAAGCCAGACGTGCGATTCGTGGTGGGTTTTAGGGGTGTAGGGGATGAGGGTCCAAGGTCTTGTGGTTAGCGTGTAGCGGGCGAGTGCATGGTCATGGTCGCGACGATCGCGTTTTGGATGGGCATCAACAAGCCAGACGTGCGATTCGTGGTGGGTTTTAGGGGTGTTGGTGTTCAGGGGTTTAGGGTCCAAGGTCTTGTGGTTAGCGTGAAGCGGGCGCGTGCATGGTCATGGTCGCGACGATCGCGTTTTGGATGGGCATCAACAAGCCAGACGTGCGATTCGTGGTGGGTTCTAGGGGTGTAGGGGTTGAGGGTCCAAGGTCTTGTGGTTGGCGTGTAGCAGGCGCGTGCATGGTCATGGTCGCGACGATCGCGTTTTGGATGGGCATCAACAAGCCAGACGTGCGATTCGTGGTGGGTTTTAGGGGTGTTGGTGTTCAGGGGTTTAGGGTCCAAGGTCTTGTGGTTAGCGTGAAGCGGGCGCGTGCATGGTCATGGTCGCGACGATCGCGTTTTGGATGGGCATCACAAGGCCAGACGTGCGATTCGTGGTGGGTTCCTAGGGGTGTAGGGGTTTTAGGGTCCAAGGTCTTGTGGTTGGCGTGTAGCGGGCGCGTGCATGGTCATGGTCGCGACGATCGCGTTTTGGATAGGCATCAACAGGCCAGACGTGCGATTCGTGGTGGGTTTTAGGGGTGTTGGGGTCAAGGGGTTTAGGGTCCAAGGTCTCGTGATTAGCGTGTAGCGGGCGCGTGCATGGTCATGGTCGCGACGATCGCGTTTTGGATAGGCATCAACAGGCCAGACGTGCGATTCGTGGTGGGTTTTAGGGGTGTTGGGGTCAAGGGGTTTAGGGTCCAAGGTCTCGTGATTAGCGTGTAGCGGGCGCGTGCATGGTCATGGTCGCGATGATCGCGTTTTGGATGGGCATCAACAAGCCAGACGTGCGATTCGTGGTGGGTTTTAGGGGTGTAGGGGTTGAGGGTCCAAGGTCTGGTGATTAGCGTGTAGCGGGCGCGTGCATGGTCATGGTCGCGACGATCGCGTTTTGGATGGGCATCAACACGCCAGACGTGCGATTCGTGGTGGGTTTTAGGGGTGTAGGGGATGAGGGTCCAAGGTCTTGTGGTTAGCGTGTAGCGGGCGCGTGCATGGTCATGGTCGCGACGATCGCGTTTTGGATGGGCCAGACGTCAACAAGCCAAGACGTGTAGCGGGCGCGTGCATGGTCATGGTCGCGACGATCGCGTTTTGGATGGGCATCAACAAGCCAGACGTGCGATTCGTGGTGGGTTTTAGGGGTGTAGGGGTTGAGGGTCCAAGGTCTTGTGGTTAGCGTGTAGCGGGCGCGTGCATGGTCATGGTCGCGACGATCGCGTTTTGGATGGGCATCAACAAGCCAGACGTGCGATTCGTGGTGGGTTTTACGGTTGTAGGGGAGTAGGGGTTCAGGGTCCAAGGTCTTGTGGTTAGCGTGTAGCGGGCGCGTGCATGGTCATGGTCGCGACGATCGCGTTTTGGATGGGCATCAACAAGCCAGACGTGTGCTTCGTGGTGGGTTTAAGGGGTGTAGGGGTTTAA
Organism: Chlamydomonas sp. UWO 241; assembly: GCA_016618255.1. Taxonomy (NCBI): domain Eukaryota; kingdom Viridiplantae; phylum Chlorophyta; class Chlorophyceae; order Chlamydomonadales; family Chlamydomonadaceae; genus Chlamydomonas; species Chlamydomonas priscui. The sequence continues at coordinate 26,065 of VFSX01000266.1, read as the reverse complement.
GGGGTGTAGGGTCCAAGGTCTTGTGGTTAGCGTGTAGCGGGCGCGTGCATGGTCATGGTCGCGACGATCGCGTTTTGGATGGGCATCAACAAGCCAGACGTGCGATTCGTGGTGGGTTTTACGGTTGTAGGGGAGTAGGGGTTCAGGGTCCAAGGTCTTGTGGTTAGCGTGTAGCGGGCGCGTGCATGGTCATGGTCGCGACGATCGCGTTTTGGATGGGCATCAACAAGCCAGACGTGCGATTCGTGGTGGGTTCTAGGGGTGTAGGGGAGTAAGGGTTCAGGGTCCAAGGTCTTATGGTTAGCGTGTAGCGGGCGCGTGCATGGTCATGGTCGCGACGATCGCGTTTTGGATGGGCATCAACAGGCCAGACGTGCGATTCGTGGTGGGTTTTAGGGGTGTTGGTGTTTAGGGGTTTAGGGTCCAAGGTCTCGTGGTTAGCGTGAAGCGGGCGCGTGCATGGTCATGGTCGCGACGATCTCGTTTTGGATGGGCATCAACAAGCCAGACGTGCGATTCGTGGTGGGTTCTAGGGGTGTAGGGGTTTAGGGTCCAAGGTCTTGTGGTTGGCGTGTAGCAGGCGCGTGCATGGTCATGGTCGCGACGATCGCGTTTTGGATGGGCATCAACAAGCCAGACGTGCGATTCGTGGTGGGTTTTAGGGGTCTAGGGGTTTAGGGTCCAAGGTCTTGTGGTTAGCGTGTAGCGAGCGCGTGCATGCACACACACACACACATATAGTGGCACCCACCACAGTCGAACGCCACACACACCGCTGCCCCCACCCACCAGGTGCACGCGGCCATCTCCAAGAGCATTGAGAACTACTACCAGGCAAGTTTTGACGGGGTGGGAGTGACTCTGATGCAGTTAGCAAAGACTACCTTCTAGTCCTAGTACCACCGCGTCCTAGTACCACCCAAGTCCAGTTCTGGCCCTAACAATGACTTGTGGGGGGCGGTAGCCACCAGCCAGCTGCCTGCCAACGTGTAATCCCAGAGCAAAAAGGAGCGCTATTGTGCGACGCCTCAAAACTAGGTCCTACCTGCATGCCTCTGATGCAGA
>VFSX01000266.1:17500-20000 GCA_016618255.1 Chlamydomonas sp. UWO 241 | reverse complement strand
CTGGCAGGGCTGCTGGCGTTCGACTTTGGTGTGTGCGTGTGTGTGTTGTGTGTGTGTGTGTGTAGGGGGGGGGGGCTGTTGGGGCTGCCGACGTTTGGCTTGGGGGTGCGGGGCATGTTGGGTGGGAAAGAGGTGTGTGTGTGTGTGTGTGTTGAGAGGGGGGAAGGAGTTGTGTGTGTGTGTGTGTGTGTCCGGGGAGGGGGGTGGGCTTTGTTGGGTGGGGCAGGGCGCGTTGGGTGGGAAGGAGGTGTGTGTGTGTGTGTGTGTTGGTGTGTGGGGCGAGCGCGGTCGCGTCTGCGCCCGGTGCTCATTCGGTGCAAGCCCCCACCCCACCCCCACTAAACACACATGCACACACACACACGCAACACACACACAACACTCTGCTGCGGCCGCCGCTCTCCCCCACAGGATTTTGCACACGCGCTCTGCCCCCTTCACCCCACCAAACACACACACAACGCACACACACACACACACACACACACGCACACACACACACAACACGCACACACACCAGCGCGCCCCCCCCCTCCCCACACACACACACCAGCGCAATCCGGTATCAATGCAATGTACCACCTCATGCGCCACTAGAGGTGTCAAAGGCCAGGCCGCAAACGACGTCCCCCCCCCCCCTCCTACACACACACGCCCCCTCCCCCCCCCACATAACAGGTTTGCCGCCCACACACCACCACCACCTACACACAGACACACACACACACGCACACACGCCCCCCCCTACACACTCACACACACCGCAGGTTTCACCGCCTGTGGCACCACCACCTACACACAAACACACACACACACACACACACACACGACCCCCCCCCCGCCCCCAACACGCACACACACGCACACACCACAGGTTTCACCGCCTACGCCACCACCACCTACCTACACACACACACACACGAACACACACGCCCCCCCATCCCCCCCCCCCCACACACACACACACACACCACAGGTTTCACCGCCATCGCCACCACCACTATCCTCGACACACATGCACGTGCACACACGAACACACACACACACACACACACATACACACACACATACACACACATGCAAACACACACACCCCACAGGTCTCACCGCCTACGCCACCACCACCTACCTCAATGCGACGGACCGCGGCCTGTCCGTGCTGCGCACGGCAGCGGGCGGGGGCCCGAAATCCGGGGGGTCACACACTCACACACACACATACACATATACACACACACACACACACACAGGTTCACTGCCTACGCCACCACCACCTACTTCAAGTCAACGGACCGCCGCCTGTCTGTGCTGCGCCACACACACACACACACACACACGCATAGGGCGCGGCAGTATACCGTATACGTGGGCCCGTATACCGTATAATACCGTGTAACGTGTACCGTATACAAGGGTATACGTGTATACCCTTGATTCCTTGATCCGATTGAGATGGGAACGGTGGATTCGGATGCCTGACATGATGGGCATCACAAATCCACTCTCACAAGCATACTTTGCTATGTTTGGTTTAGAGGAAACACAAAACTAGGTATTTCTCACTGCATGGCAGCCGGAGCGTCCCTGCATTCCATGCAACCACCATACTCTTCCCTCCACCCTATGCTGCGTTTAAGCGTTGTTCTGGATAGCCCTTGTCGTAAGCTGTCTAGTGCAAGTCGAATCATCGAAATCCATATAGTTTCAAGGGAGTTGGAGCCTTGACGCCTTTAACTTGTCTTCCAAAAAATTGTTGTATACGGTTCACATCCCGCCGTATACGGTATTTATACCGTCACGGTATACATACGGTATATACCGTATACGTATACCGTGCCGCGCCCTACACACACACACACACACACACACACCAAAGGTTTCACCGTCTATGCCACCACCACTGTCCTCTACACACACACATGTGCACAAACAAACACACACATACACACACACACACACACCACAGGGTTCACCGCCTACGCCACCACCACCTACCTCAAGGCGACGGACCGCGGGCTGTCTGTGCTGCGCACGGCAGCGGGCGGGGGCCCGCCAGCGCCGCTGATGATGGAGCGATGGGCGGCTGCAGAAGGTGGACCCGGAGCAGGGGGCGGCAGCGCAGGGGGCGGGGCGAGGGCGGGCGCGGGGGCGGGGGAGGCGCCGGCGGGGCCGAGCGGCCGCGGTGGCGAATCCGGAGCCGGAGCGGGGCGCGGCCGCGGCGGCGGGCGGAAGGGCGGCGCAAAGGGCTTAGAGTCGGAGCGCCCGGCGCGCGTGCGCAAGGCGCCGGAGAAGGGCGAGGCGGGCACGCGAGGAGGGGGCCCAGGGGGGGGAGATGAGGTCGACGGCGGCGTGGTCGTCGTGAGCGACGACAGCGACAGTGGGGGAAGAGGAGGCGGAGGCGGAGGAAGCGGAGGGGGCAGCGACGACGGCGGGGACAGCGACTTCGTGGTGGCTGCGCCCGAGCCGCGCAGCAAGCGGGCCAAGCCGTGATGCGTCGTCG
>VFSX01000266.1:0-12500 GCA_016618255.1 Chlamydomonas sp. UWO 241 | reverse complement strand
GCGCGGGGGGGGGGGGGGGTCAGTACAGAGCTCCGTTAGAAGGAAGCAGTGTCACAAGAAGACCAACGTCTGCTCCGCGCCATGGAATGCGGTCACGACGTCTTAGACGGTCCAGGGTGCGCCTCAGGCGGTGGTGGGCGCCTGAGGCGGTCGGGGTGGCACCTGAGGCTGTTTGGATAACGCCTGAGGCGACCCCTGAGGCGATCGGGGGTGCGCCTCAGGCGGCGCCTCAGGCGACCGGAGCGCCTGAGGCGCCGCCTGATCCGCGCCATGGAATGGGACGCCTGAGGCGCCGCCTCAGGCGTTGTGAAAGTGGTAGGGAAGCAGTGCCACAAGAAGACCACGCACGCACGAACAAGTACGCCACGTGCGAGTGAGTGACTGAAGCGGGCTGTCGAGGCGCGGTCAGGGTGGGATGTGTGCGGTGGTCGTGTTGCTAGCGGCATGCACGCATTCACGCACTGCTACATCTGGCACTAAGCACACCATGTATGTGTGGTGCGGCACCACACGCACGCACACACGAGAGAGAGAGAGGGAGAGAGAGAGAGAGGGAGACATTCGTTACAGTTCCCACCACACGGGCAACCTGGATTGCGGCTTATGCCTGTGCTTACTAAAGCACACACACCGGCAATCGTTTCAGAAGTCGAAAACACCCATGGATCTTGCGCACACACGCACACACACGCATGCGCCCCCTGCAGTGACCACTATCGCCTTCTCCTACATGCTCAGCGGCACGTTCGTCATCCTCTGCGTCTGCATGATCATCTTCAGGTGGGTGGCTGCATGCATGCATATGGGTGGCCCTACCACATTCACAACGCCTGAGGCGGCGCCGCAGGCGTCCCATTCCATGGCGAGGATCAGGCGGCGCCTCAGGTGCTCCGACCGCCTGAGGCGCCGCCTGAGGCGCACCCCTGATCGCCTCAGGCGTCGCCTCAGGCGTTATCCAAACCGCCTCAGGTGCCACCCCGACCGCCTCAGGCGCCCACCACTGCCTGAGGCGCACCCCGGACCATCTCAGGCGTTGTGACCGCATTCCATGGCGCGGATCAGACGTTGGGATTTGGGTAGGGTGGGTGGGCGGCTGCGTGTCTGGGTGGGTGCCTGCATGTCTGGGGTGCATCAGTAAGGCGTGGCACTGATACGTGCGCTGCACGCGAGGGTCATTTGGCGGGACGCCCGTGTCACACGGACGCGCGAAGGGCATCGTGTGTTTTGTGTGAACCGTGCGAAAGTGACGATTCCCACGCAACCGCGGCACAAGAGTGACCCCGGTTGCTCCCAACGTGGCACATCTGCCTGGGTCCGCGTCACAAGATCGGTATAGAGCCAAAAAGCGGCCTGCATCACTGGTGTGTGTGTGTGTGTGTGTGTGTGTGTGTGTGTGTGTGTTGTGTGCCACTACAACACCCGCACCCCGTGGCACCTTAACCCCACACATGCACACACCGCCAGGTCGCCTCCGCACACATTCCATTCCATTCCAGATCGTCACATGGATTGATACATAGAAAGAACGGCGACATCCGTTCCAGAGGTCTGCAGAAGGGCGTCTGTCAATAGCGGGTGAACACTCGTCGCGCACACACACACAAACACACACAAACACGCACGCACGCATGCATGCACGTACGTTCCGAAGGCCACGCCGCACACCGAGGTCCAGGCTACATCCCGCGAGGGAGACCGCTTCACATGATGATTTTTTAATTCGACACCATACTCGGCTCCAATCGGCGCCCATTCGCCTGCCGTAGCCACACTGTGCCTTTGCAGGGGTCCGCTAACACAGTAACACAGTAACACGGGGTTTCCAGCTAAGCAGGCTACTCTTCTACCAGAGACACCCGCCGATACTCCAGCACACTTGAGTACTAGAGTACCGCCGGCTCCCGGCCGATAGACTACCGCTCCCGCCGGCTAGACTACCCCAAACAGCGGTCTCTGAGAGACATGTCTGGCAAGGAGCATATAGGAGAGGACCTTCCTCAGGTTCACAGTAGTGGCCTTGTGGCCAGTCAAGCCGGCACAGCCGACTGGCGCTGACTGGAACGGTCCCCACCTGGCAGTGCATGGCTGTCCAGCTCTCGTTTGCATGTGGCTCAGCCGGCGCCCCATGCCTCATGCATGGGGCGCCGGCTGAGGTAAAGGCCTATTTATTTGGATTTTTTACGCATTCACGAGAGGACCTTTAACTTGACTTTGCACAGCCCTTGCGGGGCCTGAAGAGCATCCTGGCCCGCGTTCGAAGCCCGAAGGGAACTTGTTTTTACCTTTGCGGCGCGTTTCCTGACTTCATTTCGTCTTTGCGCTGCCTGTGCGGGCATTTTCGGATTTAATTAGGCGCAAAGCGTGGCTACGGTTATTTTGTAAGCATTGCTTCTGGTCGAAACCTCCAAGTGATCCTGGCTCATGGTTGAGAGTTTGGGTTTGATTTGGGGTTGAATTCAAAGCACAACATGAGCTCATGTTGTGCATTCATCCATGCAACATGGTCCTTAACAGTGCGCCAGTGGTGTCATTACGGAAACCAATCATGTCCTGTTTGTCCCCGCAACGTCGGAGGGAACATGCCGAATTGCCCCCGCAGGAGGCGTTTTTCGCTGCTAAGTGTGAAATCGTCAAATTTCACACTTTTTGGAGCGAAATTCCCGCGATTCGCCCCCGCAGTTTCCCCCCCAATTTCCCGGTTTGCCCCCGCAGCGGCGGCTGCAGGGGCTGCGGGGGCGCTTATGACACCACGCCCCGGCTTCTTCAATCGATTTCATTTAATGAATTCTAACAACCCGGCCGCCAGCGGCCTGGACCCAAATCGGCCAAAGTCGGCAAACAAAACGACAAAAACGACAAAAAAAAATAACCCTAAAAAACTGGGAAAAAAATCTGGCGGTTAATCCTAAATAAACAATTAATTATTACTGCCCACAAAACGCCGTAGGCAAACCGCCCAATCGAAGAAGCACTGCACCCACCACACCCACACCCACACGTACAGGCACCGCCTCGGTGGCGCGTCTGGCGAGCCCTACCACTCTGGCGCTGTCGGCAACCCACACAGACAGACACACACACCCCACCACTCTGGCGCTGTCGGCAACACAGACCCCCCCCACACAGACCCCCCCCCCACACACACCCACACGTACAGGCACCGCCTCGGTGGCGCGTCTGGCGAGCCCTACCACTCTGGCGTTGTCGGCAACCCCTAGTGGTTGAGAGCCAGCGACACTTCCCCGTGTCACATACACAGGCACACACACAGACCCCCCCCCCCCCCCCACACACACACACACACGTACAAGCACCGCCTCGGTGGGATACATCGACACACACACAGACAGACCCCCCACACCCACACAGCACACACACACACACACACACACACACACACACACGTACAGGAACCGCCTCGGTAGCATACATCGACACACACAGACTGACCCCCCACACCCACACAACACCCCCTCACACACACACACGTACAGGCACCGCCTCGGTGGCTCGTCTGGCGAGCCCTACCACTCTGGCGCCGTCGGCAACCCCAGCAAGGCGGGCTCTGCCAGTGTCGGAGGTGGTGGCCTGCCGCCCATCCCTGCGTCTGAGCCAATCTGGCCGCCACCGCCGGCGCCGCCCGCCCCCAGCGTTACGGGGGGCAGTAAGTGAGTGAATCCAGCACCTGGACTTGGTTTTACAGGTTTAACACGCACGCGCCTGGATGACCCCGGGGCGTGATTTAAGGCCTAGACTACATGTCTAGGGGGGCTTTATTAGGAGAGCCCGCAAGGCCACGCAGCGCCAGCCTACCAGACCTGGACTTGGACTTGGGGGGGAGAACCAGGGGGGCACTGCGTCACTTGTGCCGAGGTAGTAGGGGCTGTAGGCGTGTGTGTGCCGACCGCCCGCCCCCCGCCCGCGCGCACTGCTTGCGCCTCCTCAAACCCACGCCTGAGCCGCCCATCCCTGCGACTGAGCCATTTTGCCGCCACCGCCGGCGCCGCCCCTCCCAAGCGTTGCTGGGGGCAGCAAGTGAGTGGATCCAGCACCTGGACTTGGACTCGGGGGGGGAGAACCAGGGGGGGCACTAGGTCACTTGTGCGGAGGTAGTAGGGGCTGTAGGCGTGTGTGCCGCCCGCCCCCCGCCCGCGCCCACTGCTTGCACCTCCTCAAATCAACGCCTGAACCCTGGGGCCCACCCCTCCACAGCAATTTCGTGAGGGGAGAAAAGTATCGGGTCTGAGGGCAAAAAACTGAAAGTGCCTCCGCGAACCGCGACTAGTGCAGGGGCCCCGATTTCGCCGCCCAGCACCCGTGGCCGCCGCCCAGCGCCCGTGGCCCCACATGCACCCAAAGGACTGGAAACAACCTTGATACCGTCGTTGCAGCGTTGGATGTGCCGGGGAGGGCCTGGCGCGCACCTTTCTCAGACCCGTCACTGTTCCCCCCACACGAAATTGCTGTGCCCCCACCCCACGCAGCCTTCAATCGTCGTGGCCGCCCGCAAGCGGCGGCGGCGCGCCGGGCGGTGGCGGCGCGCCAGGCGGAGGCGGTGGCGGTGGCGGCGCCTGGGGCGCACCACGCCGGGCAGACTCCGACGAGCTATGAGCCACCAGCAGCGCGAGGGCGTTACATAACGTGTTACACCACGCACTCCCCACGTACTCCCCCCGTCTATGAGCAGCGCTGGCGGCACATGAGGGCTTTAGTAACTTGTATGTAAAGATCATTGTCGTGTCTCTTGGCAGATCGGTAAACAATCAGGGGTCGGGAACTTACAGTTTTTACATGCCATGGTCAGTGTGTGCGCCAGGAGGACCCAACGGCGTAATGAGTCGAGGCCTAGACTACACGCGTACGTCTAGGGGGCCCCTACTAGGAGAGCCCGCAAGGCCACGCAGCGCGCCAGCCTACCAGGGGGCATGCCTGGGAGCTTAGGTGGGTGACCTGCACGTGTCGTGAACGCAAGCGCCAGCGTACCAATGCCTTGACAACGGCACCTCGTGGCGTGCAGTCACGCGCGCGCATCGCCGCGCCGCGGCTGAGATGCCGCCGCCGCTGCAGCAGCACCAGCAGCAGGGCCAGCAACATTACCAGCAGCACCAGCAGCGGCGGTGAGCGCCACGAAGTGCCGTGCATTCACGCGCGCGTGCCGCTGCGCCTGTCGCACCGCGGCTGCGATGCCACCGCTGCTGCAGCAGCAGCAGCAGCAGCAGCTGGGCCAGCAGCACCAACCCAAGCAGCGGCGGTGAGCGCCACGAGGTGCCGTACATTCACGTGCGCGTGCCGCTGCGCCTGCCGCTGCCGCGCCGTGGCTGCGATGCCACCGCCGCTGCAGCAGCAGCAGCAGCAGCAGCAGCAGCAGGGCCAGCAGCACCAACCCCAGCAGCACCAGCAGCGGCGGTGAGCGCCTCTGTTGTATCGTCGCCGAGTGCCACGTGCTGTTGGTGAAGGGAGGGGGTGAGGGGCAGTTTGAGGAGAAAGAAAGGAGGGGCACGTGGGGAGTGCAGAGGGGGGAGTAAGGAATGAAGATGATGGTCAGGGTCAAAGGGGGGGTGAGGGGCATGTGGGTGTTGGCAGGTCCTACCTGCTGCCTGCTGTGGAGGTGGACAGAGCTTTCTCAATTGGGGTCCTGAATCCAATGTTTACAGCCCCCCCCCCCCTCCCCCTGAATTTCCGCTAGGCTGTAAACATAACCTGAGGTGGACTCTCCACGGCAGCAGCACTTCCCGAAATGCTGCTGTGGGTGATGGTGGAAGCTTCTTCTATCTCAGTAACATGCGCAGGCTCTACGCGCTGACCACGGCCTTACATACCTTTAGAGGTGCCCGTGACTGTGTCATCCATCATCATCTCCACTACTATCTCAGCAACGTGCCCAGGCTCTATGCGACGAGCATGTTCTATCGCTTTAAGAGGTGTCCCGGACTGGAACACCCATTATCATCACTACTATACCAGAAAGTTGCAAGCACCCGGGCTCGGGCTCCACACGCCTTTGGAGGTGTCCCAGACTGTTACATCCATCGTTCATCATCACTAGGAATGATCCTCATCACTTGGAGTGATGAGGATCATCACTCTCCTACCCACCTCCATCCATCATCATGATCATCCATCATAACCTCCATCCATCATCGTGATCACCATCATCACTCTCCTACCACCATCCAGCATCATCATCACCCTCCCACCCACCTCCACGTTGCGCCCTTCCCTTGCGCGCAGCTTCTCCAGAGCGGCCACCTGCGCGCACACGCAGCGTGTGTGTGTGTATTGAGTGCACGCATGTGTGTGTGCGTGCGTTTGTGCCTGCATGCGTGCGCGCACCTTCTCTAGCGTGGCCACTTGCGCACGCAGGCAGCGTGTGTGTATGCACGCACGCGTGTTGAGTGAACGTATGTGTGCGTGCGTGTGTTTGTGCGTGCGTTTGTGCGTGCAATTTCTCTCTCGTGGCCAGCGCACGAGAGCGGCGTGGGAGTATGTATGTGTCTCGTGTCTCACACGTGCACTACACATAGGGGATCAAAAGATACCTAGGTTCTCAGTCATGGAGCTCGGGGCCCTTGACCTCATTTGTGACATGCACACACTTGTGGGGCGTGGCAAGAGTGTCTCTCTCTCTAAGTACATACGTAAACACGCGTGCGTAAGTGCGTGCGTGCGTACGTTCGCGCGTCACACCGTGTGTGTAGGTACTTGTGCATGTGTGCGTGCGTGCACCTTCGTTCTCCACAAACCACCAGCCATGCACGCGTGCCCGTTTGTGTGTGTGCCTTGCTTTATGGTTAAGGGTGCCCACCTCGGCCGACACATGCACGCGTGTGCGTGCGTGCGTGTATGCATACGTACACGCGCGTGCGTACATACGTGCGTACGTGTGTGCATCACACCGTGTGCAGGTACTTGTGCATGTATGCGTGCGTGCACCGTCTTTCTCTACGACCCACCAGCCATGCACGCGTGCCCGTTTGTGTGTGTGCCTTGCTTTATGGTTAAGGGTGCCCACCTCGGCCGACACATGCACGCGTGTGCGTGCATGCATGTATGCATACGTACACGCGTGTGCGTATGTACGTGCGTACGTGTGTGCATCACACCGTGTGTAGGTACTTGTGCATGTGTGCGTGCGTCCACTGTCTTTCTCCACGACCCACCTCGGCCGACACCATCACCAGCGCGGCGGTGCCGGGCACGACGACGGGGCGCGCCCTTGCGGCAGAACCAGTGGCAATGGCAGTGGCAGCACCAGCGCCAGCAGCAGCAGCGAGCGCAGCAGCAGCAGCAGCAGCAGCAGCAGCAGCAGCAGCAGCAGCGCCCGTGTGCCCGGGCGCCACGCGCGCCCTGCGCGCCCGCCCAATCACCACCGCCGGGGTGGCCGGTCCGGCCGCCGCGGCTGCCGCGGCCGCCGTAGTCTGCGGCGGCGCCGTCGAGGATGGCGGCGGCGGTGCCCACGTCGGCGTGAGGTTTGCGTTGAGGCATGCCTCTGCGAGGTCGACCTCGTCACCACTGCCTGTTGCGGTTGAGTGGGGTGGGGTCGTGTGTGTGTGTGTGTGTGTGTGCATGTGCGCCTGCCTGCCTGCGTGTCGTGGAGGCGTGAGGTTTGCGTTGAGGATCGCCTCGGCGAGGTCGACCTCGTCGCCACTGGGCTCGTCGCCTGTGCGTGTGTGTGTGTGGGGGGGGGGTGCGTGTGTGGGGGGGTATTATGGGGATATTGTGATATTGTCCCCCGCTGCCGCCAGCGGCCGTGTGGTAGGTGGGCGGATGAGTGAGCGGGTGGTGGTGGTGGTGGGGCCGGGAGGCCCACGTCACTGCTCCGTTCTGATGTGTGTGTGTGTGTGTGTGTGTGCGTGTGCGTGTGCGTGTGTGTGTGCGTGTGTGTGTGTGCGAGCCTGTAGGCATGCCGACCCACCGTAGTAACCACTGCTGCCGCCAGCGCCCGCAGCGACCGCGCCAGGCAGAGGCAGCAGGGGTGCGGACGACGGAAGGAGGCGAGCAATGAGCGCGGGCTTGGCGCCGGAGGCCGGGAGCCCGCGACGCGAGAGCTCCGCCTGTTGCCCATGTGTGTGTGTGTGTGTGTGCGTGGGCATGGGCAGGTGTATGTGCGTGTGTGTGTGTGTGTGTGTGTGTGTCCCTGTGGGCGCCCCACCCTGTGGGCGCCCCACCCTGTGATGGGCCCACCGCAGTCATCGCCGCCGCCTACGTCGACCCCCCTTCACCCATGCCGCCGCCGATTCTCGCCTCCTCTCCTCCTCCGTACGCCCCCTGTCGTCGGGCTGCCAATTCAGCAGCCATTCGACGCATGCATCCAGGAACTCAGTCCATCCGCACTCTCTCGCACGCCCTCCACATGGCAAAAAACACGTGACGCCCTACCGCACAGATTCCCCCCCCCCCCGCGGCTCTGCAGCTTCAGACAACGGAGCCCAGGTATCTCAGTGCCATCACCTCGACCGCCATGCGGCCCGAGCCAGCGCTCAACTTGAGCTACCGAGTTCCTCCAGCCGCCACCGTCCCGCCCACCGCCCACTGCCCAGTCTTTCATTCGACCCCACGCCCCACCTCAAGAGACCCACCGCTTATCCCACTGCCGCCCCGTCGAACTCCATACACCCACATGCTCGTCACATGGAGTTGCCCCTCCCCATGCGCCCCATGCGAGCACATGCACCCCATGCACCCCCCCCCCATGCTACCAGCGCCTATGTATGCGCCATGTGGCCGGGCCACAGTGTGGCTCCCTCCTCTCTCCCCTCTCCTCCCTTCTCCTGTCTTCCACCCCTCAATCCCCGCTGCACCCCACCCCATCTTGTGCCCCTCACCCCTCCCTAACCCTCCCCCGCGCCTCCCCCTCTCCCTCCGACTACCCTCCCGCTGCCTCCCTCCCACTGCCTCCCACTTGCACGACTACCGCTGTTCGGACACGACTTCGCTCTATGCCGGCGGCGCCACCACCTTCTTCCGGCTCACGCCGACGACTTTTGCGCCCACTCCGTCACGTTCTACGCCCTCCGCAAACATCCATCTTTTCAACTTCACACACGACATCCCCGAGCGCCCCGAGTTCGCCGAGCGAGTCACCACCCAGTGGATCATCTTAGCATGATTTCCACAACTGTGGAAGTCCTTCTGCCGACACCTAGTTTAAACTCAGTCGAGGCGGATTGACGAACACAGCCGTCAATGACCCGCCACTGCCCCTTTCCCCACTGCTTTACGAATAAGGTTGTTCACCCTCTTGCTGGCGCACGGTTGGTCTCCCGCCTTCAAACGGAATCTCCTCAATTGATGACTAGAAACAGCCTATCTAGGTCTGCCGTGCAGAGTTCTCTGTAACGATCTCTCTCTCTGTGTGTGTGTGTGCATGTGCGTGTCGTGAGGGGGATGGGCTTGGCACCGGAGGTCGGGGGGCCCGAGGCGCGAAAGCTCCACCTGTTGCGCATGTGTGTAGGCGTGTGTGTGTCTGTGCGTGGGATTGGGCATGTTTGTAGGCGTGTGTGTGTCTGTGCGTGGGATTGGGCATTTGCGTGTGTGCGCGTGCGTGTGTGTGTGTTCGTGTGTGTGTGTGTGTGTGTGTGTGTTGTGAGGGGGGTGGGCTTTGCACCAGAGGCCAGGGGGCCCGCGGCGCGAGAGCTCGGCGTGTGTGTGTGTGCGGTGGTGGTGGTGGCGGTGGAAGGGGGGGGGGCCAGGGGTGATGTTATTGCCCCGCCATCCGTCCCCACCCATGCCCATGCTGCTGCCCCCCCCCACCACCACACACACACACACATTTTCAACTCCACGACCTTCATCTTTGACGGCGCAAACAAACCACCATCTCTCCGCCTCCACACCGACGCAAACCTCCTCAACACTTCCGCCTCCCCCACACCTCCTAAACACCTCCACCACACACACACCTTCAGCTCCACGACCGTCATCTTCGCGGGCGCAAACAAATCGCGGTCCTCCGGGGCACAGTGCGACTTGAACGGCACAGCGACCGTTGCTCGTGCCATTGCCTAGGACGTTGCAAGCATGTGTGTGTGTGTGTGCGTGTGTGTGTGTGCGTGCGTGTGTGTGTGTGTGTGTGTGTGTTTGTGTGTATGTGTGTGAGGGAAAGTAACAGAGGGAGAGACAGAGAGAGAGGAGAGAGAGAGGGAGAGAGAGAGAGTGTGAGCGTGTGATCATGTGTGTGCATGCGTGCGCAAATATGGTACCACGTGTGTGTGTCTGTGTGTGTGTGTGTGTGTGTGTGTGTGAGACGGAGAGAGGCCAAAAGAGAGAGCATGTGTGTGTGTGCGCAAGTGCCCCCCCCCCCGACACACACCTTTGCTCGTGACGCGCTGAGCAGGGGTGAGCAGGGCGCCGGCGGCGGCGACAGCGGCGATGCCCCGGACGCCGCGGCAGGCGCGGCCTTGCGCTTGCGACCTCCGGTACCGGTGGTAGCAACCTCCATGGGCTGTGCCGCTGCGCTGCGGCTGCTGCCGCTTGCGCCACTGCTGCCGCTGCTGTCGCTGGCGGGAGAAAGCGGCTGGCACGTTGCGCAGCAGTAGACGGTGCGCGCAGACATGGCCCATGTGGTGACCGGCTGCGTGTGTGTGTGTGTGTGTGTGTGTGTGAGCGTGTGTGTGTGTGTGTGTGTGAGTGTGTGTACGGCAAAAACAATGTCTGTCCGCACCGGTAGTGGATTAGGTCGTGCGCGTGTGTGCATGCGCGCATGCGTTTCTATCTGCCAGTGGGGGCGCTTGGCAAACGGGCAGAATATGAGGGGGCTTGAGAAACTCAGGGCGAGGAGGTCGCTGCCCTTGACATCGCCAGCACTGCCCCCCACCCCCCCACCCCCCCCCCACACAGCATAACTGCTCACCCCTTGCAACGCACTGCTCCTGGTTGTCCATGGGCCACACACACTGCCCCCCCCCGGCATCCTATGCTAACTCGGCTGTTCGGGTGAGCGTTTGGTTTTGTTGCTGGTGCTGCTGGTGCTGCTGCTGGTGCTGCTGCTGCTGTCGCTGCTGCTGCCTACTACGTACTGCCCCGCCCGGTGTTCACACAATGCTCACCCCCTTGCAGCGCGCACACTGCTCTTGGTTGTCGATGTACCGCACACACTGCCCCACACACCCCGACCGCCTCCTATACTGACCCGGCTTTTTGGGCGAGTGTTTGGTTTTGTTGCTGCTGCTGCTGCTGCTGCTGCTGCTGCTGTCGCTGCTGCTGCTGTCGCCTACGTGTTAGCATAATGCTCACCCCCTTGCAGTGCCTGCACTGCTCTTGGTTGTCATGAACCACACACTGGCCCCCCTCCCCCCCTCCTATACTAACCCAGCTGGTTGGGCGAGTGCTTGGTTTCGTTGCTGCTGCTGCTGTTGCTGTTGCTGCTGTTGCTGCTGCTGTCGCTGCTGCTGCCTACTACGTACTACCCCGCCCGGTGTTCACATAATGCTCACCCCCTTGCAGCGCCCTCACTGATCCTGTTTGTAAATGTACCGCACGCACTGCCCCGCCCCCCCCCCTACTATTTGTCTACCATGTTAAGTTCATAAGCTCTTCGCCAGGGGCTCCCGCCCTGGCGCCGCTCGATGGCGGACAACCGGGACAACTGCGCTTGGTACTGGGCGGCTGAAAATCTGGAAAATTACCCTGAGCGGCTGTGACGCACAGCGCTACTGATGAACTGGTCCTGATGGGGCGAGGCTATGTGGCAGATGGGGCAGCAGTACGATGGAGAGCACGATGCACGATGGCGAGAATTGCGGCGAGCATGCACCCCCTTCTCACAACGATCGGAACTCAACCAGATTGCGGCTCCTAATGGTTTACTGTGCTTGGATGGAAGAGAGAGACGGATGGCGAGAAATTGAGAAACATGGGAAGCGAGGCACATGCGGCTAGGCTTTGGGAGGAGGTTGCGGCGCAGGGGTTCCCTGCCCCAAGGCGCAGATTATTAGATGGCGACGCGATCGATGCACCAGCCGTGCGGCATGGGGCGAGGCGAGGCGCCACCAGCGGGCGGGCACCATAATGGAGATGGCGGCTAAGAACGGGGAATGCGGCTACCGGGGATGAGGCTACGGGTTATGCATGCCAGGGTACGGCGGACAAGGCTAATGCGTCACGGCGCATGGGTAAAGAACGGGGAATGAGGCTACGGGAGCTGGCGGGCGCGGCGCGCGCACGGCGCGCGGCGCATGGGGGTTGCATGGCGGCGCTCTGCGCGTGCATGCATGGAGGAGATTGCTGGCGGGCATGGGGGAGATTGCTCGCGGGCGTGGAGGAGATTGCAGGCGGCAGCATGGAAGCGGATGGCGAGAAATTGAGGAACATGGGAAGCGAGGCACATGCGGCTAGGCTTTGTGAGGAGGTTGTGGCGCAGGGGTTCCCTGCCCCAAGGCGCAGATTACAGATGGCGCAGCAATCAATACACTAGCCGTGCGGCATGGGGCGAGGCGAGCCCCCACCAGCGGGCGGGCACCATAATGGAGATGGCGGTTAAGAACGGGGAATGAGGCTAC
>VFSX01000653.1:67500-70599 GCA_016618255.1 Chlamydomonas sp. UWO 241 | reverse complement strand
ACCACTGTTCACCACACCAGGGGAACAAACCCTTTGAACAACACCCGCAGCGTTCACTACCACGTACATTTTGGCGTCCGTCATCCACGACATCACGAGGTACACGAACCCAATGAGAGCCACTCCTGCAAAAAAACTCCATCTTCCACACCCCGCCCCCCTCACACAAATGAATCACAGCAGTCATGCCCCGCTGCCTGGCCCCTCT
Organism: Chlamydomonas sp. UWO 241; assembly: GCA_016618255.1. Classification (NCBI taxonomy): domain Eukaryota; kingdom Viridiplantae; phylum Chlorophyta; class Chlorophyceae; order Chlamydomonadales; family Chlamydomonadaceae; genus Chlamydomonas; species Chlamydomonas priscui. The sequence goes on along the minus strand of VFSX01000653.1, from coordinate 70,391 downwards.
AGAGAATCGAGCGCTGCCGCCGCCGCGGCGACCGCCCCCGCGTCGCCCCCCAGGCTCGGGAGCCCCTGCCCGTCTCCCCAGCCGCCCCCGCTGCTGGAGCCCCCCGGAGCCGGCAGCGGCGCAGAGGGCTGTCGGGCCGCCGATACCGGAGTAGCGCTCGTGCCGGCGACGGCGTGGGGCAGCCCTGCGGGCTCGTCCACGAGGACCCCCGCGGTAGACGCGGCGGCAGGGGGTGCAGAGGTGCCGGCCGGGGCGGTGCCAGCGCCACTGGGCACGCTCTGCGATAGCGCAACGCCGCCCTCGTGCGGCAGCGTGCTGCTGACGCTCCCGGCCGCAGCGCCTGCTGTCGCCCCCGCTGCCGACAAGCCTGCGAGCGCTCCAGATCCCCCGCGTCGCTCCTCAATCCCCAGGTGCGCCTCCTGGCGCGATCGGAACGCAGACAGCAAGGCCGGGAAGTCTGCGATTGGAGCGGCGCCGGCACCTGTGCGTGCGGGTGGGTGGGTGTCGATATGCGTGTGTGTGTGTGGCGGGGGGGGGGACGCGGCGTGTGGGCGGGGTTGGTGACATGCGGGTGTGGGGTGATGTGGGCTGGTTAGGGGGGGGGCGGGGGGGTGCGTGCCGCCCCTGCTGTATCTGCGTCACCCTGGCACCCACACGCCGCAAGTGCTGTGTCGCCGCGCCGTGTGCCGGGGTAGGGCTAATGTGCCGGCAAACCGGAAAACGGGTGTCCTACCACTGCCGCCTGGACCGCTCAGAAGCTCGGACGGCGGTCCTGCCTTGCCAACCCTGCTGGTGCATGGGCCGTGTGGATGGTGCTGTGTGGAGGTGCGGTTTTTGTGTGTGTATGAGTGTCGTGGGTCGTGTGTGCGGTGGGTGGCAATGGTCGGTGTGTGGTGCCGTGGTGCGTTCTCGTATGGTGTTGCCTACCCACGGCCGGGCTGACCGCATTGCTGGACGGATGAAAGAGGCCTGTCGCCAGACCAGCGTGTAGAATGTGCGTGTAGTGCACCACGGGTGTGTGGCTGTGTGTGTGGGTGGGTGTGCGGGTGTATGTGCGTGCGTGTGTGTGTGTGTGCGTGCGTGCACTCGCGTATATGGTGGCCTACAGGGCGCTGCCGCGCCAGTCCGAGTTCAGCAAGCCCGGCGCCATGCCACGCGTTGTAGAGGTACGTGTGAGCACACGCGTGGGTGCAGTGCGTTGTGTGCGGTGTGTGTGTGTGGCGTGTGTGTATGTGTGCGTGTGTGCGTGTGTGTGTGTGTGTGTGTGTGTGTGTGTGTGTGTGTGTGTGTGTGTGTGCTCATGTGTGTGCCGACCAGTGCCGCTGCCGCTCGTGTCTGATGGCGAGGACGCCGCCATACCCACGCTGCTGGTGCGTGTGTGCGTGTGGATGTGCGTGTGTACTTTGTGTGTGTGTGTGTGTGTGTGTGTGTGTGTGTGTGTGTGCGTGTGCTCATGTGTGTGCCTACCAGTGCCGCTGCCGCTCGAGTCTGACGGCAAGCCCCCGGCCATGCCCACGCGTGTAGATGTGCGTGTGTGCACATGTGTGGTGTGTGTGTGTGTGCTTTGTGTGCGTGTGCGTGTGTGTGTGTGTGTGTGTGTGTGGTTATGCGTGTGCCTACCAGTGCCGCTGCCGCTCGAGGCAAGACGGCGAGCCCGCCGCCATGCCCACGCGTGTAGATGTGCGTGTGAGCACACGTGTGTGTGCGTGCGTGCGTGTGTGCGTGTGTGTGTGTGTGTGTGTGTGCGTGTGTGTGTGTGTGTGCTCATGTGTGTGCCGACCAGTGCCGCTGCCGCTTGTGTCTGATGGCGAGGACGCCGCCATACCCACGCTGCTGGTGCGTGTGTGCGTGTGGATGTGCGTGTGTGTTTTGTGTGTGTGTGTGTGTGTGTGTGTGCGTGTGCTCATGTGTGTGCCTACCAGCGCCGCTGCCGCTCGAGTCTGACGGCGGCCCCCGGCCATGCCCACGCGTGTAGATGTGTGTGTGTGCACACGTGTGGTGTGTGTGTGCTTTGTGTGCTTTGTGTGCTTTGTGTGTGTGTGTGTGTGTGTGTGTGTGTGTGTGGATATGCGTGTGCCTACCAGTGCCGCTGCCGCTCGAGGCAAGACGGCGAGCCCGCCGCCATGCCCACGCGTGTAGATGTGCGTGTGTGCACACGTGTGGCTGTGTGCGTGTGCTCATGTGTATGCCTGCCACTGCCGCTGCCGCCCGATTATAGTGGCGAGCCCGCCGCCATACCCACGCTGCTGGTGCGTGTGTGCGTGTGGATGTGCGTGTGTATTTTGTGTGTGTGTGTGTGTGCGTGTGCTCATGTGTGTGCCTACCAGCGCCGCTGCCGCTCGAGTCTGACGGCGGCCCCCGGCCATGCCCACGCGTGTAGATGTGTGTGTGTGCACACGTGTGGGGTGTGTGTGCTTTGTGTGTGTGTGTGTGTGTGTGTGTGGATATGCGTGTGCCTACCAGTGCTGTTGCCGCTCGAGGCAAGACGGCGAGCCCGCCGCCATGCCCACGCGTGTAGATGTGCGTGTGTGCACACGTGTGGCTGTGTGCGTGTGCTCATGTGTATGCCTGCCACTGCCGCTGCCACCCGATTCTAGTGGCGAGCCCGCCGCCATGCCCAAGTGTGTAGATGTGTGTGTGTGCGTTCGCGTATGCGTGTGCCTACCACTGCCGCTGCCGCTCGAGTCTGACGGCGCGCCTGCTGTCGTGCCCACGCTGCTGGCCCCGTCCAGCTGCATCATGCCCATGATGGGGATGGACTGCATGCGCGTGTTGAGCGTGCGCCACGCGTTGCTCTGAGGCAGCAGCATCAGCAGCGAGTACCTGTGGGCAGGAAAAAACAGGGTGGGTTTGTTGGGTATGCACGCTCTTCATGCTGCTGCCCCCGTCCA
>VFSX01000653.1:40000-62500 GCA_016618255.1 Chlamydomonas sp. UWO 241 | reverse complement strand
CACTGCAATGGGTGGCACATGAGCAGTGTGCAGTACGGTGCAGGGTGCAGTGCCTACGTGTCTACAGCGGCTACAGTGCGCAATGTACAGCACAGACGCCGTGCGCATTGTGCCGTGTGCAGTGTGCAGTACAGTGCAGTGCAGCGCAGTATAGTGTGTGCAGTACAGTACAGTGAAGTACAGTGCAGTGTGCAGTGTCTACAGTTTGCACAGTGCAGTGTGCAACGTGCAGCACAGACATTGTGCACACGTGCAGTGTGCAGTACAGTGCAGTGTGCAGTACAGTGTGCAGTACAGTGCAGTAAGGTGTAGTACAATGCAGTGTGCAGTACGATGCAGTGTGCAGTACAGCGTGCAGTACAGTGAAGTACAGTGCAGTGTGCAGTATCTGCAGTGTGCACAGTGCAGTGTGCAGCGTGCAGCTCAGACGCTGTGCGCAGCGCGTGGCGCATCACAGCGTGCCATAGATGGTGTGCAGCGCAGAGTCTTGTGTGAAGTGTGCAATGCGCGTTGCAGTGTGCATTGCGTTGTGTGAGGTGTTTAATGTGCAGTGGTCCATTTTACAGTCCGTCGGGCGCCTTTGATGGCGCATTAGACCCTAGGAAAGAGGCCGGCAGCTGTCACAACTTCAGTATGCCATCTAGCGTGCCCCTAGTAGTCATCTAGTATGTGTGCCCCTAGTAGTCATCTAGTGTGCCCCTAGTAGCCATCTAGTATGCCATCTCGTGTCGTGCCGCGTGTCGTGCCGTATGCAGTTCGAGTTCGGGGAAGGGGGGCAATATGTACCTCTGAAGCGGTCGAGGAGGCCGCGCAGCACGAGTCGAAACTGCGTGTCATAGCACCCCGCAATCGCTGCCAACAGCTGCAGCGCCGCGCTTACGACCGGGTCGCTGGAGGCAGAGAGCGAGTCGAGCAGGGGGGGCAGCAGCTCGGGCAGCTGGCCGAGAACCTGCATGCGTGTGTGTGTGCGTGTGTGTGTGTGTGTATGTGTGTTTTGTGTGTGTGTGTGTGTGTGTGTGTGTGTGTGTGTGTGCACGTGTGTGTGTGGTCACGGGAGCGTACAATCTGACAGCCTCGTCCGAGCGCAGCTCCCTCGCCCCCCACCACCACCCACCACCCCACCCCACCACCACCCCACCACCCCATCATCACCTACCACTCCCCCCGCAAGATTCGCAATAGGAGACTTCACAGTCTGCACCTGTCCTTGTGCCCTGGACAGAAGCACCCAGCGAAGCACTTCCAGTCGTCTGGGCTCCGCATCTAAGCACAGCCCCCCTCCCCAACAATTTATTCTGTTTTTTCCTCCTAGAAATTGCATCGAATGTTGAAATTCGAACGTCCAAACTCCCCCCCCCCCTGAACAGCAGCACGTGCACCGAGCGCAGCACCTCCAGTCGGCTGGGCTCCGCAGCTAAGCGCAGCCCTTCTCCCCCAACTTTATTTGTTGATTATTCCTCCTATAATTGCCGAGGAATTCAAAACTCGAGTGTCCGAAATCCGCACCTGTCCCTGCACCCTGGACAGCAGCACGTGCACCCAGAGCAGCGCCTGCAGTCGGTTGGGCTCCGCATCCGAGCACAGCCCCCCTCCCCTACATGTTATTCTGTTGTTTCCTCCTAGAAATTGCCTAGAAATTCAAAACTCGAGTGTCCGAACTCCGCACCTGCCCCTGCGCCCTGGACAGCAGCACGTGCACCCAGCGCAGCGCCTCCAGTCGGCTGGGCTCTGCTTCGGAGCGCAGCCCTTCTCCCCCAAGTTTATTTTCTGATTATTCCTCCTATAATTGCCGAGGAATTCAAAACTCGAGCGTCTGAAATCCACAGCTGCCCCTATGCCCTGAACAGCAGCACGTGCACCGAGCGCAGCACCTCCAGTCGGCTGAGCTCCGCATCTGAGCGCAGCCCTCGTCCCCCACGTTTATTTGTTGATACTTCCTCCTATGAATTGCCTCGAATGTTGAAACTTGAACGTCCAAAATCCACACCTGCCCCTGTGCCCTGGACAGCAGCACGTGCACCCAGCGCAGCGCCTCCAGTCGGCTGGGCTCCGCATCCGAGCGCAGCTCCCGCGCGAGGGCTCCCAGGATCGCCGGGACGTCCACCGACGACCAGCCTAGCAGCGGGTGTGGCGCCACACTCAGCAGCGCCTGGTTGGTTTCGGACGCGACCTGCGAGTGGGGGTTTGGGGCTTTGATTGAGTTATGTTGCTGCTGTTTATGTTGACTGACGGTCAGCCTAGCTGCGGGTGTGGCGCCACACTCAGCAGCGCCTGGTGGGTTTCTGATGCGACCTGCGAGTGGGGGTTTCGGGGGGTTGGTTGAGTTTTGTTGTTGTTGTTGTCGACCAACAACCAGCCTGGCTGCGGGTGTGGCGCCACAATCAGCAGCGCCTGGTTGGTTTCGGACGCGACCTGCGAGTGGGGTTTTGGGGTTTTGATTGAGTTTTGTTGTTGTTGTTGTTGTTGTTGTTGTTGTTGTTGCTGCTGCTGCTGTTGTTGTTGTTGCTGTTGTTGTTGTTGTTGTTGTTGTTGTTGTTGTTGTTGTTGTTGTTGTTGTTGTTTGCTTGTTGTTGTTGTTGTTGTTGTTGCTGTTGTTTGTTGTTGTTGTTGTTGTTGTTGTTGTTGTTGTTGTTGTTGTTGTTGTTGTTGTTGTTGTTGTTGTTGTTGTTGTTGCTGCTGCTGCTGTTGTTGTTGTTGTTGTTGTTGGTGGTGGTGGTGTTATGTTGACCGACGACCAGCCTAGCTGCGTGTGTGTGCGTGTGTGTGGGGGGTGGGTGGGGGGGAGGAGGGGCCTCTCTCTTGAGAAGGCCTCTCGCATCTGCTGGTGGCTACGCTGATGGTCATTTCAGTGGATGCAGTGCCAATGCCACCCACCTTGTGGATATCTCCATTAGTGTGGCTGATGTTGGCCAGCAAAGGCAAAGCATTGCGATTAAATGGTGCATTCATTAACGAGTCGAGTCACTCGCGGCAATTTGGCGAGCCAATTACTGAAACACATTCAAACACACGCCTTGTGTATGTCTCCGTTGGTGTGGCTGATGTTGGCGAGCACAGCACCGAGGATCTCTGGGTACTGGGGCGCCAGCTGCCCGCTCCCCATGCACGACGGCATCTCGACGAAGCTCTTGAGCCACGTGAGCACGGTCAGGCGCGTGAGCTCGTCGCCAGAGACGGTCTTCTCCAGGAGGCTGCGTGCAAGGCGAGCGAAGTCGATCGCCGCTGTCGCATGAATCTCGATGAGGAACTCCTGTGCATTGTAGGTGCGTTCCATTTGGAGGGGGAGCATGAGTGCGGGGCGAGATCCGGTCTTCTCCAGCAGGCTGCGCGCGAGGCGTGCGAGGTCGATTGCTGCGGTCGCATGGGGATCTCGATGAGGAATCCTGCGTGCAATTTGTGTGGCAACGAGTGCTGTCGGTAGGGGCAACGTAACACTGTGCGTAGATTTGAACATCTGACGCATGTTGCATGTAAAAAATAAAGTGTGCTGCAACGACACACGTGCTACAGCAACAGCGTGCTGCAAGACCACACATCTGCGCTGATAAACACACACACACACACACACACACACGCACCTTGAGAACCCTGTCCGCCGCCACCCGGATCTCCCTCACGGGATCGCTGAGCATCGCGAGCAGGCCATCGAGCAGTTGGGGCAGGTAAAAGAGGATGTCGAGGTCGGGGCAACCGTCCAGAACCTGGGCAGGTTTGCTTGTTGGTTATTGGTTGTTGGTTGTAGAAGGGTGGCGCAAGCAAGGCAGTTGTAACACGATGTTGGGACAGCCGTCCAGGGCCTCCGTGGCTGCTGGGTTGCAGGTGTTGGTTGTTCCTGTGGGGCTGTTGGTTGTCGGTTGTTGTTGTTGCAGGCCGTCAAGCAGCTGGGGTTGGTAGAAGAGGATGTCGAGGTCAGGGCAGCCGTCCAGAACCTGGGCAGGTTTGGCTGTTGGTGGTTGGTTGATGGTTGCTGGTTTGTTGGTTGTTAGTTGTTGGTTGTTGGTTGTTGGTTGCTGGTTGCTGGTTGTTGGTTGTTGGCTTTTGCAGGCCGTTGAGAAGCTGCGGAGGGTAGGAGATGATTCCGAGGTCGGAGCAGTCGCCCAGGACCTTCACAGCAGTGCAAGAGAGGGGTGCTCAAGGCATGGTAACCATGACAGGAACTGGGAGAGAGGGGAGAGGTAGGGGAGGGGGGGGATAAAGGGGAGAGAGAGGGGGGGAGAGGAGGGAGGGAGAGGGAGAGGGAGAGAGGGAGAGAGAGAGGGGAGAGAGGGGAGAGAGGGGAGAGAGATGGAAAGAGGGAGAGAGAGGGGACAGAGAGAGAGTGAGAAGGGAGAGGAGACAGTAGGAAATAGGGGAGAGTGAAGAGAGTGAAGAGAGAGCCCGCCCCACTCACCGAGATCCAGCTGATAAGGAACTGGCGCTTTTTGGGGTGCACCACGCGCATGCACCACCACAGCTAGCGAGAGAGAGAGGAGAGAGAGCAGAGGAGAGAGCGACGAGGGAGACAAGAGAGAGGAGAGGAGAGAGGGAGGCAGTGGGGGAGAGGGGAGACTGAAGAGAGTGGAGGGAGAGCCCGCCCCACCCACCGAGATCCAGCTGATGAGGAACTGGCACTTGTTGGGGTTCCACCACGCGCAACCAAAACAGCCAGAGAGAGAGAGGAGAGAGAAGAGAAAGATAGAGCAGAAGCGAGAGCAAAGACAGCAGAGAGAGGGGAGAGTGAAGGAGAGTGAAGCGAGCGCCCAAACTACGCACCGAGATCCAGCTGATGAGGAACTGGCGCTTGTTGGGGTGCACCACGCGCAGGTACTCGTGCAGCTTCGGGATGAACGCACCGATGTCAAAGAACTGCGGGGGCGTATGCAATCCATCAGAGCTGCTACCCAGTTGCAGCAACAACGCCCCCGTTGCAATGCCCAAGTGACAAGCGTGTCAACCCTGCGGGCTGCCCGTCATGGTTTGTCCTGGCGAGGTTTTTGAGAGGCTTGACCGCGACCTGAACACACTCCGCAAACCCTGAACACCGACATTCCATCATCTCCACTATCACGCCCAGGTTCACACCTGCGGGTTGCCCGTCACGATGTCCTTGACGAGGTTGTCGAGGAACTGCACCGCGTTCTGCACGTTGGGCTCGCTGTCGGCGCACAGCCTGCGGGCAATATGAATAATACTTTTTTTGTATGGACACTTGTTGTGCGAAGGCCGTTATCTTCCTGTCCTGAGCTCGAAAAGACCTCCGATGGCATGTTTGGCAAAGTTCTGGACGTTGGGCTCGCTGTCGGCGCATAGCCTGTGGGCAGTATCAAGGACGTTGCTTACGCAGTTGGTTTAAGTGTCCTGAGCTCACCAGCCCTACCAACAGCAGACTTCACCAAGCTCTAGATGTTGGGCTCGCTGTCAGTGTGTGCACAGCCTGCGGGCAATATCAAGGCAGTTGATTGCACAGTTGTTTTTATGTCCTGCCCTGCCACATTCCCAACGTCTGAGGCGGCGCCTCAGGGAGCGCATTAACTTGCACGAATCAGGCGGCGCCTCAGGCGCGCCGATCGCACACGAGGGCTGGTCACCCTATCACAGCCCCATCGTCTGATCCGCGCAAGTGAATGCGGTCATAACGCCTGAGGCAGTTCGGGGTGCGCGTCAGGCGGTGGTGGGCGCCAAAGGCAGTCGGGGTGGCGTCTGAGGCGGTCGGGATGACGCCCAAGGCGTCGCCCGAGGCGGTCAGGGTGCGCCTCAGGCGGCGCCGCCTGATCTGCGCAAGTAAATGCGCTGCCTCAGGCGCCGCCTCAGGCGTTGGGAATGTGGCAGGGGGGCGTGAGCTGCCGGCCGTCTGATGCGCACCTGAACATGGCGTCAAACACGTCGTTGAACAGGCACAGGAACGTGTCGCGTGCGACCTTCGCGATGTTGTACAGCGCCTCGCACGCGTAGTACCGCACGCGGCTGTCGGGGTCGGTGAACGAGCGCAGGACAGGCGGCACGATCTGCAGCAGGTTCTCCTTCGAGGGCTCTCCAAGGCCCACCGTCGCTGCGGCGAGGCAGAGCAGCGCGCCCTGTGGGAACGGGGAAAGAGTGCGAGGGACAAGGGACAGGGTAAGGAGCAGCTCAGCGAGGGCAGCCATGAATGAAATCGTATAATGCGTATGCGCGGGTGTGGGACGCGTGTCGCAGTGTGCTGTGCGTAGGTTGCAGTGGGAGCTCTGCCAATCGGTAGACTGCCTGCTGCCGGCTGCCCACTGCCATTTGCCTGCTTGCTCGCTCAACATTGTCCGCTGACGGTTAACTGCTGCCCACTGCCTGCTGCTCAGAGTTCCCCAAGCGCGGTGCCCACTGTTCCCCTAGTGCGCTGCGTGCACGTGGTGGGTGTCTTGCCCAGCGGTGAGTCTTCTGCCCAGCAGCCGACTGCCCGCTGCCCACTACTACTCGCCTTGCGGTGGTTGACCTGCTGCGAGAACGCAAACTCTGATATCAGGCGCGCCACGATGAGCTTGATGCGGGCCTCGTCGCCCTGGGCGGACAGGCGCTTGACAACCTGCGTGTGTGCAAGACGCGACCAAGGTGGGTCAGGCAGCTGCCTTGCGCTCGTCTCACTCCTTCCACCTGGGCTGCTAGTGCAGTGAGCACGCGTGCGCATCTCATCACGGCCACGTCGTAGTAGGCGCCCCACCACCAAACAGCAGGAGGGTGTTTCCGCGGACGTCAAATTAGCTGAAATCCGATCACCTGCCTGCCTGCCCATCCGTTGTTCGTGCGCAATATGTGTGCAGCGCATACGGCACATGCACATGCGCTGCGCATGCGCAAACCTGGGCCGGTGCAGGGCCATGCGACAGCGCCATGCAAGCGCCATGCAAATCAGTGTTTGTAAGCATTCCATCCATGCGCAGTGTCTATGAGGCGTCACAGTGCGCCGCTGTGCGTGTGACTAACTAGTGCTGCCGCCCCCAGGCCCCAGCACGCTCCTACTCCGATGAGACGATGCGGTCGAGGCCCACCTGCTCCACCTCGAGCGCCGCGATCTTTCGCTTCTCATACAGCTTGTCTCCGATCTGACGCAGCACCGCCGGGGAGAGTAGCTCATCCGTGGCTACCATTTCCGAATGCGGACGGAAGTTGGGCCAACTTGCTGTAAACCGCACTGGCACGACAGAGCAACCTGCAATGCACCGTTTCAACAGCTTGTACGCTGGTAGTACCGGCTAGTGGCGCAGATGTGAGAGGATTTTCGTCCACACTCGAGGATTTGGATCACAGTGCCAGCTCTCTCTTTCGGAAAAAAACGGTCTACGTTCGCCATTCGGATGGACCCATTTGTTTGATTAAACCACGTGCTGCGCGGGTTGGCGAGGAAGTGGGGGGGGCGCCGAGTGCGTTTTTTTCCGGATCCCCCCGGGTCCCACCACATTTCCCACTATACCTCCATCGGAATCCGCCATGCAGATTGACCAGGCCGACGCTGCAGCCCATGCGGATGAGACCGACCCCAACCTGGGTGCCTCCGTCCTCCTCAACGGCCTTATTTTCGCACATATCTAGTGCCACCTAGGCACTCGCGACAAGAAGCGGCTGCGGGCGGTGGGGCGTGGCGTGAGGGCACTGGCAGATGGCTTGGTGGTGGCATTGGCGATGGGGAAAAAAAAACAGCCTCCGACCTGAGCTCTGCTCTGGCCCTGTGGCCGAACGTGCAGCGCCTGGCAGCATACTTCGACTTGAGCAGCGCTGCCGTGATCAGCGCAGCACCGCTGTCCAAGCTGCGGGCCCTGACCTTGGAGCGAAAGGTGAGACATGGCGAGTTGCATCGCATGGCGAGTTTGCATGGCTACTTCGCATGCGCCATATGCATGCACGAATGCCCCTGCATGGCGGCTGCACATGGGAAGCGTTCCCGAGGCTCACACCCCTAGCATGCATATCACATGTATGCATGATGATGATGATGAGTTTTTACAATCCACTCTCTGGCGGGCAGCGTTCGGTTCCAAAGCTCCAGCAGGACTTAGAGGAAGCAGTCCTGAAGACCTGCCAACAGAAAAAAGGGGGGATGCCCCACGGAAGCGCCACCCACACGCGGTGGCGGGCACCAAGCAAGCAGCACCACAGTGCAGGCTCCACACTCAACCCCTCCAGGAAACGGATGGCGGGCCCAAGGTATAAAACCATGAAGGGACCAAAAAGCCCACCCTCAACCCACCGGAAGCGGGGCCGTTGTGCACACCCGCCGCAGCACTCTGCTCAGCTACCACATCACAACCCGCCAGCGCACGCATGTGGCGCCACCTCCCCTCAAAAGAAAACCATCCTCTCAGGGATCTAGGACGTCTTGTTCAGAGTGAGCCCGCCGTCCACTACTCCAACAAAGGGGTGGGTCGGGCCCACCACACCCGCCCACCCGCGCGGCATCCCGCCGCCCTCAGCAAAGGACGCCAGCGCGTCCCACAGATCCATCGTCGCCAGCTCCCCCGCCCGCTCAACCGCCACCGAGCGAGCAGGGGGCTGCACACCATCACGCGGGCACGTAATGCGCCACAAGTGGCGGCGGCCTCGCTCCATGGCGTCCACCACGAGCGCTGCCACCACCGCCCACACACCAGCACGCACCCCAGCGGGAGGCTGCAGCAGCCACACCTGGCAGCACGTGATGACCGGCGTAGGAGCAGGGAGGGCAGCAGCAGCCGCCACCACCACCGCCTCCGCCACCGGGCACCCCCAGAAGCTGTGCGCACGCCACGCCGTCGCCGGCGGCCCGTCCTCATCACGGCACCGCCACCCGCAGGGGCACTCGGGCACGCCTAGTGCAGCCTGCTTGTGAAAACCACTCACCCACAGCCGCCAGATGGGCTCCTTGCGAGCGTTGAGGAGCGGCATCCGCCACAGTGTCGGCACCGCCGCCTCCAGGCCGCGCAGCCCCGCGAAGACCTGCGCGTCGGTCGCGCGGGGGCCCCCGTGCGGCCCGTGGTCCAGCGCCAGAGCCGCCTCCACCGTGGCTGCCCGCCGCACTCGCCGCTCGTCCACAACCGCCCGCAGTTGAAGCGCCACCGCCAGCTTGCACGTCAGTTTCCCCACCACACCCGGGCCGTGCGCAAACCCAACCCATCGGGGCTCGCCCGCGGCGCCGCCCTCCCCAGGTAGGGGAGCAGGTTGGGCAGCTGTGGATCGGAGGCCAGGCCGCCCACGCTGCCAGCCAGCCGGCGTGATGACACTCGGCAGCTTCCACCCAACCAGCTGCAGGATCTCCACCACAGCAGCGCGCTCGCCCGCCTGGGGGAGGGGCTGGAAGTGACGGAGCGGCCAGAGCACAGTGAGGGCAGCTCCACCAGCCGCCGCCTCGACCCAGGCTGGGGGCAGCGCCGCAAGCACGACCGCCACTGCCGTGAACAGGGGGTCGAGCGTGCGCCGCACGCACAGCAGGTCTGGCACACCCCCATGCATGACACCCGCACTTACCATGCACGCCATGCACCGAGGCTCTCACGCACATTTGGCCTTACCGTGAACTGCCTGTGTGCATTTGCCTTTGACACATGTAGGGGTGGCCTGCTGAGGACTGCAGCATGCCGGTGCTGAGCTGTACAGCAGCAGCGGGGCTAGAGGAGCTTCACTTGTACAGCACGGCCAGCAACTACGCGTCCTACCCCAATCTCAGCATCGGGGCTGTCCGCGGCTTCGCTGAGCTGCGCAAGCTCTCGATTGAGGGCTTCAAAATCTCAGATCTGGATGAATTGGCGTGTTGTGTCCACCTGGAAGACCTGGCAACCCCTAACGTCAGCAACATCTTGGACGTTTCCCCGATGGGCGGTTGCACCAAACTGAAGAAGCTCTCACTGGTGAACAGCCTGGTGTCAGACCTTGCACCACTGCGGGGCTGTGTTGATCTCCAGGACCTAATTATCTACGGGTGTCATCACCTGGAGAGCCTGGATGGACTGCAGGCATGCAGCAAGCTGGGGCGCCTCGTCATGGCCTGCGTACCTGTGCGCAATATACAGCCATTATCTGCATGTGGACATCTAAAGGCCCTGGCCATGCACAACTGTACACGTGTGAGCAGCCTGGCACCTCTGTCGGCGTGCGGCCAGCTGGAGAGCCTGGATATGGGGCTCTGCTTATCTGTCACCAGCCTCACTCCGCTGTCGTCGTGCGCAAACCTGAAGAAGCTCAACATGCACGACTGCACAAGCGTAGCGAGCGTAAAGCCGCTCATGGCATGTGCACAGCTGGAGAAGCTGTCCATTTCCGGGCTCTCTATGCACCTGCCTGGGCTTGCGGCGCTCAAGGCTGCCATGCCACGGCTGCGCATGGTGAATTTTCCATGTGTCTGGGCGTGGTGGAGATGGGGGGACACACACGACTGAGACGAGGTGCCGCAGTGGCGATCCCTGGCGACGAGTCATTTTGGCGACGAGTCCTTTTGGCGGGATCATGGCATCGGCTGCTTACCACCCTGTCAGATTGCAGGGGCACCACCATACTTGGGTGTGTGTTTACCACGCGAAAACGGACCAGACAAATACCAGTGGGTTTTACAGGTTGTGCCCATATGCGCCCCCGGACGTGAGTTAAGGCCTGAAATCACACACAAGTTGTGACACGGGGCAGTATCACGCGGCTTTCATTCCTTTCTGCGCGTCCCGTGACAAGTTGTGACAGGTCGAGCCAGACCAGTCACACAAGTGGAAGCAGCCCGCATCGCGGCATCACAGTGTGTGCTTCGCAGCAGGGGTGAGGAGGTAAATGTGCCAAACCTCTGGTGGGGGCTCCAGACGTGCGTCACCTGCGAGCACCCCTGTTCCAGTAATATGCACGCATCACACAGAACAAAGCTGCAGAACCAAACAGAGCAGCAGAACAAGACAGAGGCACACGTTGCTGGTTTGGGGGAGGTGGAGGACGCGGTAGACCTAGTTGCTGCTATGTCGAAGCTGCTACTATGATGGAGCTCACTATGGTGGAACTGCTGGACTGCATAGAGGATGCCTCTGTCTTTGCTGCGATGCAATGGGTGTCTAGTGGACACGATCCCGGGACACTCAAATGCGATCCTGCTTCCACAAGGAAGAGGCCCCATTACGGCGGATCTGGGGGCCCAGTCACCGGGGCCCAGTGTCAAGGTCCAGCCGACCCACCAGCCACCTGATGGTAGTGCGAGGGCGCTTTACGCCGAGCGAGTTCGAATACATGACGATGATGCCGAGAGTTTTACAATACGATGCCTGTGATGTGTATTCGTTTGTCACTGTAAAATCCACCATCAGCATCATTCCGCGGCGCTGGGGGTGGCGGCGGCGGGCGCAACAGCAGCAGCGCCGCCCACGTTGATGCCCCCGTACTGCATGATCGCCGGGCGCAGGTATCCGAGCGCGAGCAGCACCACGTCCTCGGTGCGCACACTCGCGTTCCCCTGGTAGTGGCGCAGGCACAGATAGGCGGGCGGGCAGGCAGTCAGGGCAGATAGTTCCCTCAATCGCAAGCCCCGAGGGTGCCTGCTGTAAACTATGAACTGTGAACTGCAGGCAGTCGGGCTTAAGGCGGGAACAGATGATGCGAGACCAGCGTGTGAGCACGAAACGTGGGACCAGACGAGGCAATACCGGCGTGTGCGCGCGTGCGCGAATTACGCGCACAAAACAAGTAGGTCGAACGCACGTGGCCCACACACCTGGCCGGGGCACACGTTGAGGTACATGTTGAAGACGTCCTCGGGCCCCTTGCTGTCCAGACCCTCCACACCTGCGTTCACACAGCCACGCGAGGACAGAGGGTTAGGCATGCTCGCATGCCCGTTTTTGTCTCTCAGTAACCGTGTGGCCAGTTTTTGGGGGCGGTTAGTCATCACGGGGGACTGTGCTGGGGGTAGGTGCGCCTTGCTGGCTGTAGCTTTGGGCAAGCTTTGGGCCTTGTGTTTTTGATCATGTTCGAGGCGCTCCCATTGTGTTGTATGTGTTCGGCAACGACGCGTGCGCACAGCAGGCGTGTGCACCGCTACACAGCAACGAGTGCCGTGCTGGGCAGGCAGGAGGCACAACGGCGGCAGCGCAGCTGCTTCTTCGCCTGGCTCCCGTGCCTCCCCTGCCTCGCCCTCAGCGGCAGCACAGTTGCCTGGCCCCCTGTGCCTGCTCCCCAGCAGAGCGCCCTCAACCCGACCGCTCCCCCCAAGTGTCGGCTCCCCTGTGGAGCGCCCTCAGCCCCGCCAGCTGCCCCCCCCTCCTGTGCCTCCCCCTCCTATGCCTGCTCCCCCCCCCCTCCTGTGTGCCTGCTCCCCTGCCTCCCCCTCCTGTGTCCGGTCCCCTTACTGCGCCTGTGCCTCGCCTGTGCCTCGCCTGTGCCTCCCTGATAGGCTGGCGCGCTGCGTGGCCTTGCGGGCTCTCCTAGTAGAGCTCCCCTAGACGTGTAGTCTAGGCCTTAACTCACGCGCCAGGTCCTCCGGGCGAGTACGTGTAAAACCGCCTGTGCCTCGCCCTCACTCCGACCGCCCCCCTCCTTGCACACGCGCTTGCACCCACCCTCCATGATCTCTGCCAGTCCCTTGCTCGCTCCACCAAACGCGAGCAGCAGGTGGGAGAACCGGGGCAGCGTGAGCTCTGCGTGCCCGCGCTCGATGCCCTTGGCTACGTGTGTGTGTATGTGTGTGTGTGTGTGTGTGCGTGCGTGCGTGTATGTGTGTGTGCGTGTGTGTGTGTGTGTGTGTGTGTGTGTGTGTGTGTGTGTTGGGTGGGGAGGGGTAGGGATGCGGGAAGAAAGCGGGACAACACGCGGAATGGCGGGAAGAGTGCAGGCGGGGGAAGCGGGGAAGCTTGAGCTCTGCGTGCCCGCCCTCGGTGCCCTTGGCTGTGCGTGTGTGTGTGTGTGTGTTGGGAGGGGGTAGGGATGCGGGAACAAAGCGGGACAACACGAGGAACGGCGGGAGGAGTGCAGGTGGGAGAAACGGGGCAGCGGGGGCTCTGCGTGCCCGCGCTCGATGCCCTTGGCTGTGTGTGTGGTGGCGGTGGCGGTGGTGGTGGTGGTGGTGGGGTGGGATGGGGTGGGGTGGGGGGGGGAGGGGTGGTGTGTGGGTGGGGGGGCACGAGGTAGGGGGGGGGGGAGAAAGCGGGGCAATATGAGGAACAGCAGAGAACATGGCGAGAAGAGTACAGGAGGGAGCAGCGGGGCAGCGTGACCTCTGCGTGCCCGCGCTCGATGTACTTGGCTGTGTGTGTGTGTGGGGGGAGGGGGGGGGGGATAGGGAGGTGGGAAGAAAGCGGGGCAACATAAGGCAGCAGGCGGTAGGAGTGCAGGCAGGGGAAGCAGGGCAGTGTGAGCTCTGTGTGCCCGCATAGTCTCCCCTAACTCAACACACACCTGACGTGCCGATCATGAGGTCGTATCCGCCCTTGTAGCTCCCCCCCTTGATGGCGTCGTGCAGGCTGGACGCCAGGCGCACGCTGAAGCCCCAGTACGTTCCGTGCGCCACGCGCGGCGTGATGGGAGAAACCACCTGGAGTGGCCAGAAGAGTGCGCAGTGTGCGTGTGTGTGTGTATGCGTGCGTGTGGTGCATACGTCGAGTACTCGACTTCTGTAGTACAAGGAGCCGTTAGCGGAGGGGGCCTGCAGTGGCGCGCACACGCGCGGAGGGCAGGTTCTGTGGGCCATGCGCGGCGTGATGGGCAAAATCGCCTGCAGTATGTGAGGGTTGTGAGATTACAATCCACTCATGACACAAATACGGTTCCATCGCTCCAGCAGCAGCTCACTTGGGAGTGCGCAGTGGGTGTGGTGTATACGGACATGAGAAGAGCAACATAAGTACTCAAGCAGCCAGACTCGGAAGGGGAGTCGACTGGATGTGGTGATCATGTTACTACACCCACGCGTCTCTGCAGAGGGAAAACACTCGGATTACTCTGGCACAAAGTGCGGTGCGCAAGATGTGGCCACGCTACTACTGGATGTGGCCGAGATACTACAGGATGTGGCCACGTCATTTCTGGATGTGGCTGCGTTCCCGCACCCACGCACCTCGGCAGTGGTCATCGTCTCTGATGATGATGATGATGATGGATATTACAGTCTGTGTGACACCAGTAATGATGTATAAGACCGGTGTCGGCGCTAGCGCCCGACACCTTAAACTCAGTTTCAGTGGGAAACTGGCTGGCTACCTGGTAGGGGTGAAGGTAAACCCCCACACGCGCGCACGCACTGGACCTAGACAGGACACTGGGCCCCCAGATCCACCCTATACCACCCAGGTAGTGACAGCAACGCATTGTTGGTGTGCGCCTGTGTTCTACTACTAGTCCCGCCGCCGCCATTGGCTCCAGCAATCTCCTCCATGCCCGCCAGCAATCTCCTCCACGCCCGCCAGCAATCTCCTGTATGCCCGCCAGCAATCTCCTCCATGCCCGCCAGCAATCTCCTGTATGCCCGCCAGCAATCTCGTCCATGCATGGGCGCCGCCATGCGATCTCCATGCGCCGCGCCGCGCTCCATGCGCGCCAGCACCCGTACCACCCGCCTCATTCCCGTTCTTTAGCCATTCCCCGTGACACCTATGGCTGATCCTTGTTCCGCCGTCCCCTTTGGCATCTGTAACCCGTATCCTCTCCCTGTAGCCTCATTCCCCGTTGTTAACCGCCATCTCCATTATGGTGCCCGCCCGCTGGTGGGGCCTCGCCTCGCCCCATGCCGCACGGCTAGTGTATTGATTGCTGCGCCATCTATAATCTGCGCCTTGGGGCAGGGAACCCCTGCGCCACAACCTCCTCACAAAGCCTAGCCGCATGTGCCTCGCTTCCCATGTTTCTCAATTTCTCGCCATCCGCTTCCATGCCCGCCTGCAATCTCCTCCACGCCCGCGAGCAATCTCCTGTTTGCCCTCAAGCAAGCTCCTCCATGCCCGCCAGCAATCTCCTCCATGCATGCACGCGCAGAGCGCCGCCATGATGATGATGATGGATGTTACAGTCAGGGACACCTTTAAAGGCGTATAAGACCGTGCTCGGCGCGTTTGGCCCGAGCACCTTACTCTCTAGAGTAGTCTCTAGAGTACTCTGGCCCAAAGCGTCGCGAAGGCCATGTGCACCATTCGTGGCGTCACGCAGACTGTAATCTCCACCATACACCACTCCCACGGACCACACCCACGCACCTCAGCGGTAAGCATAGTCTCTCGAGTACTCTGGCACAAAGCGCCGCGAAACTTCAATGCACCATTCGCGGCGTCACGCAGACTGTAATATCCACCATCGATCACCCCCATGGACCACACCCACGCGCACCTCAGCGGTGAGCATCGTCTCTGAGTACTCTGGCACAAAGCGCGGCGCCGGCGCTGCCCCCATAGCGAGCGTCACGCGCGCGCGCAGTGGCAGCTTCTCGTTCACGTAGACCATGCGGTCGAGGCCAGCGTCCACGAAGCTGTGTTTGAGGGGAGGGGAGGAGAGGGTTGGTCGGGAGAGGGTGTTCCGAGGGGAGGCGGGGACACGGTGGGTCGCGGGACGGTGTTTTGAGGGGAGACGACGAGCTGTATTTTATAGGAGGGGAGGAAAGGAGAGGGTGGGTTGTGTGCTGGAAGTGGTGGGTGGCGGTGGTTTGGGTGGTGGTGTGTCATTGCCCGCAGAGGCAGGTGCCACCAGAACGTGCACGTGCTCATTTTACTGTGAGTGCGGCGCCCCCCACCTTCCAGCTCCGGGCGTGCTCTTCAGCACGACGCCCTCACGGAACGCCGCCCACTCGTCCTGCAGATGCAAGTGGCATGTGGCTGTGTGTGTATGTGTGCTTACGCCTGCAGGAAGCCGCAGGGCTGCTCAGCACCATAATGCACGCCGCGTGCGATGCGTGGCTCGGCAAGAGGCCAGCTCAAGGGATGTGGGACAGAGAGGAGCCTATGGCACGGCTCCCCTGATCCGCGCCCACCTGTCCGAGGTGGTGCGGCGCCGAGAGAGGCGCGAGTGCGGCACACCCCGACAGCACTGGTGCTGGCAGCAGCGGGCACAGCGCGGAGCGCAGGTACGGCGGAGTCTCCAGGTACTGCAGCGCCTGCGCTTGTGGGCGTGCGGCGTGTGAGTCTTGGCGTGCGCGGAGAATGAGGCGGAGGAGGAGAAATGGGATGCACGCACGCCATGGCCGGTGAGCCGTCTGCCTGCGCCTCTCATGCATGCATGGCGGCCATGCATGCATGGCCGCCATGCATGCATGCGCCCATGCGCCGTGCATACAGCAACCACCTCACCTGCGCTAGGAAAGCCGTGGCAGCGGACACGCCTCCCACCGCAGGGTCGTCTTCATACACCACCACCTCGTCGACGCATCCCGCTAGCGCTGCGCGAGCGATTTGGGACGCGATCGCGGCGGCGGCGGCAGCTGCACTTGGCTGGCCGGCAGCCACGCAGCTCACGCAGGATCCAGCTACCGCCAGGCTGGTGGTGTAGTTGCGACCCTGGACATTCCGTCCTGACGGGCCTGGCTCTGCTGCTGACACATCTCCTGCGGCAGAAGTCTCTTTCTTCGCCCCCTTCGACTTCTTCCCAGAAGTCTCCGACCCAGTGCCCTCCACCGCCTTGGACTTGTTCTTGGCCATCCCGATTGTCGATTCAGGTGCAGGCAAGGTGCAAATGAACGTAATTCCGCGTCATGGTTTACGGGGTTTCAAGAGTAAGTTGTAATTCCCAACTTGCGTGACAACCCTCTCTCGGAACTGCTCCATCTTGCCCTGCCATCAGAGCAGCAAAGAAGCAACCATGGTGGATGCACGCACGCGTGCGCTACAGGCGCCTAGCACAGCCCTCGTGATGGCCTCGCATGTGGAGCCGACCACCGACATGGCCGAGGAGCGCCTTCGTGCCTCGTTCGACGTCACTCAGATGGCAGAGCTGCTCAACGGTGGTGCTGAGACGCTGGAAAAGAAGTGGGTTGAGGAGGAGGGAGAATGAGGACAGGCATTGCGCGCGTGTGTGCATGGCTCAGCATGCATGTGGCTGTGACGATGCAATGTCACAGTGCCACTGCATTTCCGTGGCATGGTATGGCTTACACGTGTGCTCAGCCAACGTGTGCATGGGACTCCAGCGCAGCACGCGCACGTGGGCAGCGCCTGCTGCACACGCTTCACACCCGCTACACGCCCGCCACGTCACCGCGCACGCCAAACACACACACACACGCACACACACACAATCGCCGCCTCGCTCGCGCCCCCCCATCTCACTGCACACCCCGGCACAAACACATGCAGGCGCCGCTTCGCCGCTGAGCTCGCGGCCTCCCCGTGGGGCGACAAGTCCCGGCGCTACTTCCTGTCTAGGGAAGAGGAGTACGTGACCGCGCTGCGCGGCGCGCTCGGCATCTGGGGCAAGATCAAGTCCGAGGACCTCAGCTACGACGATGGCGCAATCATGCGCTCACTGCTTGACATGCCGGGCGGCCTGGAGCTGCACATCGGCATGTTCATCCCCAGCCTGATGTCACAGGTGGGTTGCGTTTGTGCGAGTGGGTGCGCGGGTGTCGCTGCGCGGTTGCGGTTTGTTCGCAAGCGTTACGCTCTTCAATCTCTGGCCGTGCTCTCCATCTCCCTTCACTTTCCAGTTTCTCTGTCTCTCTCTCTCTCTCTCTCTCTCTCTCTCTCTCTCTGTCTCTGTCTCTGTCTCTTTGTCTCTCTCTCTCTTTTGATACATGCACCTGCACCCACACGACAGGGTGACACCGAGCAGCAGGCTCTCTGGCTGCCTCAGTGCTACAAGCTGCGCATCATCGGAACATACGCACAGACGGAGCTCGGCCACGGCACGTTTGTGCGTGGGCTGGAGACGACGGCCACATACGACCGGCAGACTGAGGTGGGGCACTGCCACTATGCCACTTTTCCTGCTGTTTCTGCAGTGTCCCTGGCTCTCGCTCCAAGGGCACGGAGTAGGTCACGGCACGTTTGTGCGTGGGCTGGAGACGACGGCCACATACGACCGGCAGACTGAGGTGGGGCACTGCCACTATGCCACTTTTCCTGCTGTTTCTGCATTTTCCCTGGCTCTCGCTCCAAGGGCACGGAGTAGGTCACGGCACGTTTGTGCGTGGGCTGGAGACGACGGCCACATACGACCGGCAGACTGAGGTGGGGCACTGCCACTATGCCACTTTTCCTGCCGTTTCTGCAGTGTCCCTGGCTCTCGCTCCTAGGGCACGGAGTAGGTCACGGCACGTTTGTGCGTGGGCTGGAGACGATGGCCACATACGACCGGCAGACTGAGGTGGGGCACTGCCCCTATGCCACTTTTCCTGCCGTTTCTGCAGTGTCCCTGGCTCTCGCTCCTAGGGCACGGAGTAGGTCACGGCACGTTTGTGCGTGGGCTGGAGACGATGGCCACATACGACTGGCAGACTGAGGTAGGGCACTACCCCTTTGCCACTTTTCCTGCTGTTTCTGCATTTTCCCTGGCTCTCGCTCCTAGGGCACGGAGTAGGTCACGGCACGTTTGTGCGTGGGCTGGAGACGATGGCCACATACGACTGGCAGACTGAGGTAGGGCACTGCCCCTATGCCACTTTTCCTGCTGTTTCTGCAGTGTCCCTGGCTCTCGCTCCTAGGGCACGGAGTTGGTAACTGCACGTTTGTGCGTGGGCTGGAAGCGACGGCCACATACGACCGGCAGACTGAGGTGGGGCACTGCCCCTATGCCACTTTTCCTGCCGTTTCTGCAGTGTCCCTGGCTCTCGCTCCTAGGGCACGGAGTAGGTCACGGCACGTTTGTGCGTGGGCTGGAGACGATGGCCACATACGACCGGCAGACTGAGGTAGGGCACTGCCCCTATGCCACTTTTCCTGCTGTTTCTGCAGTTTTCCTGGCTCTCGCTCCTAGGGCACGGAGTAGGTCACGGCACGTTTGTGCGTGGGCTGGAGACGACGGCCACATACGACCGGCAGACTGAGGTAGGGCACTGCCCCTTTGCCACTTTTCCTGCTGTTTCTGCAGTGTCCCTGGCTCTCGCTCCTAGGGCACGGAGTAGGTCACAGCACGTTTGTGCGTGGGCTGTAGACGATGGCCACATACGCCTGGCGGACCTAGGTGGGACAATGGTCCGTGCTGTCTCAGTGCTTCTGTTGTCTTGCAGTGTCCTTATACAGGCCCAATTCTGTCCGGGGCCACTTTCCAGAGAGTGCGCAGCCACTCTCGATGTGAGCGCCATCTTTGCATGCTGTGTGTCGCGCACGAGTTTTTTTCGCCACAGGCTTGAACCCTGAGGCCGATGCATTTCAGTAAATTGGGCTGACTTTTGATTTATGCGTGCGCACGAGTTCTTTTTTCTGCACACGCCGACAAAGAGTGCGACCATTTGGCCAGCCTGCAACCGCGCAGCAGCCTCTGTGAGGCACCGTGAGCCACCACTGTGGGCCCATTCTGAACTTGGACCGCCTGTTGATTTGTGTGTGCGCAGGAGTTCGTGCTGCACACGCCGACGAAGAACGCCACCAAGTGGTGGCCAGGCGGCATGGGCAAGACGTCGACGCATGCAGTGGTGGGTGGGTTCATCCACATGGGTTGCACAGAGGCCAGCATAAGGGCTTCTGTCAATAGTGGATGACCACGTGTCGCTATGAGTGAATATAATGCCACTCTGTGGGGGGTGTGTGTGGGTGGGTGGGGGGGCTGCCTCTGAGGCATGGCAACTTATACGCTGTGTTGTACGCTGACTAAACTGACTGTGATCATTCTTTCTCTCTGTCTCTCTCTCTCTCTCTTTCTCTCTCTCTTCTCTCAATATCTGAGGCTGCCCCAACACTGCACACCTAAACCAAAACAGGTCATGGCGCGCCTCATCCTGAACAACAAGGACCACGGCCCGCACGCGTTCATCGTCCAGCTGCGCTCACTGGAGGACCACAAGCCCGTGGCGGGTATCACGGTTGGAGACATCGGGCCCAAGTTTGGGTACGGAGGTGGGTGGCTGCCCGAGTACGGGCCTGCATCTCTTTGCCTGAATATCTGCCTGCCTGCCTGCTTACTTGCTGACTCTCTCTTTTTCTCCCACTCTCTCCCTCTCTCTTCTCACACACTCTCCCTCTCCCACACAGGCGTCGACAACGGCTTCATGGCCATGGACCGCGTGTGTATCCCGCGCGCAAACATGCTCATGCGCTTCACACACGCACGCACGCACTCCCATGCCCTGCCAGCCCACTCTCTCTTCATTTCTGTACCTCCCTATCTTCCCCTCTCTCTTGTTCTCCCTATCTCTGTTCTCTCTCTCTCTCACTCTTCCTCTCTTTTTCTGTCTCTCCCACACACAGGTGTCGACAACGGCTTCATGGCCATGGACCACGTGCGCATCCCGCGCGTTAACATGCTCATGCGGTTTGCGCGCGTGTCGCCAGAAGGCGTCTACACGCCGCCTCCCCCGTCCAACTCCAAGGTATGTCGATGTTCGAGTTGGTCGAGTTGCATCGTATATCGTACAAAGTACAGTAGTGTTTCATACAGTACATACAGTACAGTTCACAGTACATAGTACATTAGTGCTACCTGTTAGCTACTCCCCATCCCACAAAGCGCATTTCCGGAGTGAGATTGGCCGATTCAGACCGGCGTTGCGGGGTGAGATTGCGCGAGTTTCGACCCCCAAAGTGTGAAATTCGGCATTTCCACATTGTTCGCAAACAGAGGGTCCCGCGGGGTGACATTGGGGACGTGAAACCCGGGGCGAGCCCTCATTTCCCCGAGATCCTTAGCGGAACCACTCAGTGACTGGAGCACAGATCACAGATCGACAGGCAGCGATCGCCAAGCTCTTAAGACAACATGAGCGACTGTTGAACTCCCCCCCCCCCCCCGGGAAGTGTTGAGACGATTCTCCTACGCCACGATGCTCTTTGTTCGCGCCGACATTGTGAAGGGTGCAGGTGCAGCAATCATCCCTTACCCAAAACTCTGTAATTCTGAACCTCCTCAAAACCCTGACCCCCCCCCCCGCCTCCCTGACCCTACACACCAATCGCCCCACACACAGGCCTCCTACGCGACGATGCTCTTTGTACGACCTGACATCATAAAGGGCACTGGCGGTGTTCATCGCTTACCCATCAACCTCGTTATTTTGAACCCCCCTCTGTCTTCACCCTGACCCCCCCCCCCCGTCTCTAACCCTACGCACCAACCGCCCCACACGCAGGCCTCCTACGCCACGATGCTCTTCGCTCGCGCTGACACCGTAAAGGGCGCTGGCGGCGGTTATCACTGACCAACGAACCCCATTACTGCCCCATAACCCCCTCTGAACCCTGAACCCCCCCCCCCCCTCCTCCATAACCCTTCACGCCAATCGCCCCACCCACAGGCCTCGTACGCGACGATGCTCTTCGTTCGCGCCGACATCGTTAAGGGTGCTTTCATCACTTACCCATCTGTGTACCCCGTGTTTGCCCCATTCCCCTGTAATTCTGAACCCCCTCTGAACCCTGCCCCCCCCCCCGCCACACACACACACCACCCCCGACCATAGACGCCAATCGCCCCACACACAGGCCTCCTACGCGACGATGCTCTTTGTCCGCGCCGACATCGTCAAGGGTGCGGGGGGCGTGCTCGCCAAGGCCGCCACGATTGCCACGCGCTACGCGGCGGTGCGGCGCCAGACAGCTGTCAAGGCGGGGGAGAGGGAGACGCAGGTGTGTGTGTGGGCGTGGGGGGTTCTGGCCTGGGTGGATGCTTTCGGGAGTGCTTCAAGTCTGTGCCATGTGCGTAGCCTCTCTCTTTCTATCTCTGGCTCGTATCTCGTATCTCGTAGCTCTTTTTTGTGCAGCGGTGCGGCGCCAGACGGCCGTCAAGGCGGGGGAGAGAGAGACGCAGGTAGGGGGTGGTTGCTTGCAACCCCTCGAGTTCAATCTTAAAACGTGCATAAGAAGTGCGTGAATGGTGGCCTGTGATGTCGAGCCAGGATCGCTACGCGCTACGCGGCGGTGCGGCGCCAAACAGCCATCAAGGCGTGGGAGCGCGAGACGCAGGTGTGTGTGTGTGTGAGGGGGGGGGGGGGGTGAGGCCTGGGTGGATGCTTTAGGGAGTGCTTTAGGCCTGTGCCATGTGCATAGCCTCTCTCTTTCTATCTCTGGCTCGTATCTCGTATCTCGTGGCTCTTTTCTGTGCAGCGGTGCGGCGCCAGGCGGCCGTCAAGGCGGGGGAGAGGGAGACGCAAGTAGGGGGTGGTTGCATGCAACCCCTTGAGTTCAATCTTAAAACGTGTATAAGAAGTGCGTGAATGGTGGCCTGTGATGTCGAGCCACGATCGCTACGCGCTACGCGGCGGTGCGGCGCCAGACGGCTGTCAAGGCGGGGGAGAGAGAGACGCAGGTGTGTGCGTGTGTGTGTGTGTGGAAGTGTGTGTGTGTGGAAGTGTGTGTGTGTGGGGGGGGAGTTGCAGGAGCCGTAGGTTGATGTCACAGGACGTGGATTCAATCTTTGATGGTAAGCCACGATCTTGTACGCAGGTGCTTGATTACCTGAACGTGGCGTGCACACGCTGCTTCCTCGCGTGTCGTT
>VFSX01000653.1:25000-30000 GCA_016618255.1 Chlamydomonas sp. UWO 241 | reverse complement strand
CACTCCGCACACGATGCCTCCACGATGCCGGGACCTGAGGAAGCTCGTGCGCAAGATTGGTGTGGCATGCAGGCCGGCTGAGCAGAAGCGCGCGTTGATATCGGTGGCGGTGCTTTGCCAGGACGGGAATGCAGACATCTGGGCTGCCATTGCTGCTGCCGGTGCCATCCCTTCCCTCGTGCAGCTGCTGCAGCCTCACACCGGAGCGGAGTCGCAGCAGTTCGCAGCAGCAACTCTGGTGTGCCTCGCCAATGATCGAGATATTTTGGTCACCATCGCTGCTGCTGGCGCCATCCCTCGCTGGTGCAGCTGCTCAGCCCGGAATCTTCAGCTGGCCTCCATTGCAACTCAGCAGTAATTCTGACGCACCTCGCCTCGACAACAGTGAGTATGCGGTCACCATCGCCGCTGCCGGTGCCATCCCTCCGCTGGTGCACCTGTTGGGTCCTGGCTCTTCAGCTGGCGCCCAGCACGCTGCATCTGCAGCACTGGGTAACCTCGCTATGAATGCTGAGATTGCGGTCACCATCGCTGCTGCTGACGCCATCCCTCCACTGGTGCAGCTGCTGGGGCCGATGTGGTGCACAATGCAGCACACCCGGCGCACGGCCAACACATGTGATGAATACACGGCGCACACACGGCGCAAAAACTGCATGCCCGCTGCAGTTGCGGCGCGTGATGCGAGGGACCGACCTCAGCACAGGTTCTACACGATTGAAATGCCCCCCTGTGGGTCCTGAGGCCTGGATCGGGGAATTCTGAGACCGGCGCCAGCCTACCGTGCACTCTGCACAAAGGGGCACTGTACAGAGTTTTTCTCAGTCTTTTCCAGTTCAGCATTCCGGTTTCTTCAGGTCGTACATGTCGTGTACGGGGAAACTCAGCCCGTGTGTAGAAGGCAAGGGATCGTCGGGGTCAGAACACAGCCGGAGATTGTGGTGTCAGGAAGTGTGGGCGTCCCAGAGCACGCACACCGAGGCAATGCTAGCACGCCCGCTGCTGCGCGTGACGTGGGTCCGCCGTTTCGAAACAAACGCATGAACATTGAAGACGCGCACATTTAACTTGCTGAGCGCATGGTGCGCACACATTCTGTCAGTGTATGAAGGGCGCGAACAGTTCCGCCCCGCTCTGCATTCAGTGTAGGCAGCTGCAAACAGCTTTGACAGCAACGTCTGGCAGGTCAGAGGTGGTGGCCGGCATACAATGAAATGAGAACATGGTGGGCGTCGTCGTCGAAAGCACAACACTACGGGACGTGCAGTGGGCGCGTGGCCTTGCGGGACCTCCTAGAGAGCCCTCGTAGACGACTACACAGTCCAGGCCTTAACTCACGCCCCGTGATCCTCCGGAGCACGCGCACGCGTAACAACTGTAAAAACAGTGGACGCGGACGTCCCCGCGGCGGCATTTTAGTGCTCTTTCTGTGTTACATCCGGCGACGACTGCTGGCGACCGGCGACGTTCGCGCGGAGGCCCAGCCCTGCTGCTGGGCTGCCACCAGTCATCACGACCTTGCGTCGCGGCCGCCTGGCGGGCGCGCAATGACGATGTATGTCGTGCCAAAGTGCCACCGGCTGAGCTTGTCGACCTCGAGCCCCGCCTCGCGTATGAGCGCCTGGGGCGGGTAGGGAGAGGGTGAGGTGGAGTGTGAGGGAGAAGGTGAGGGTGAGGGAGAGTGAATTCAGGGCGGGGCGGCAGGCACATGCGGTGGGGCAGGCCCCCTGGGGCGCGGCCATGGCGCGGGCGGTTGGGGCTCCAAGGATAATCACACTGACATAGTGGTGGGCGACTTCCCCTGGTGGGTAGGCAGAACTAACATAAGCGAAGAATTTTAATTGTTCTTGTGTTGTTACTTGCGGTAACTTTTACGTTTCGAAACCGACCATGGTCAAAACGCAGCCATCTCGGGCTGGGGGGTAGCAAGTAAGGCGGTGCCTCTTTGGGTTGGGGAGCAGCAAGTAAGGCGGTGTCTCTCTAGGGCTGGGAGGTAGCAAGTACGGCATTGTCTCTCTAGGGCTGAGGGATAGCAAGTAAGGCGGTGTCTCTAGAGAGGAGAGGAGAGACTAGGGCTGGGAGGTAGCATGCAAGGCGGTGTCACTCTAGAACGAAGGGATTCCAAGTGAGGCCGGGCAGGCCCAGCCCCCAGTTCCTCGTCATCGCAGAGTATGATGGGAGGTTTCAGGAGAGTTAGGAGTATGGGGGGAGGTTGAGAAGTAGATGGCTCCGCCCCCCCAGCTCCTCCACATCCCAGAGTGTGTGGGGAGGTTGAGGAGTAGGTGTCGGTGTGCCTGCTGCCCTCCACAGCAGAACCAACCACGCTGTCAGGGCACCCAACCACTCTTGTCACTCTTGGCCCCCTCGTCAGCAAACCCCGCACCCGTCAGCAAGCCCCCCCACCCGTCAGCACCCCCCCACACCCGTCACTTCCCATCCCAACATACCAGCCAGTGGTTGCGCTAACGAAATGACGGCTCACCCCGGGCCTCGAGCTCAAATCCCCAACGTCACCCGCTGTGTCAATTTCCACACTTTCTGGGTCGCAGTTTGCGCAATGTCGCCCCGCAGCACCGGCCCAAATTGGCCAATCTCACCCCGCAAATGCACCTTTGCGGGGTGCGTGGTGGCTCAACGGAAACACAGATACCAGTCTATCATACCCGTCCCTACCACATTCACAAAGTCTGAGGCAGCGCCTGAGGCGTCCCATTCCATGGCGCGGATCAGGCGGCGCCTCAGGCGCTCCGACCGCCTGAGGCGCCTCCTGAGGCGCACCCCTGATCGCCTCGGGCGTCGCCTCAGGTGTTATCCAAGCCGCCGCAGGTGCCACCCTGACCGCCTCAGGCGCCCACCACCGCCTGAGGCGCACCCCAGACCGTCTCAGGCGTTATGACCGCACTCCATGGCGCGGATCAGACGTTGGGATTTTGGTAGGGCGTGCAATCTCACCTCGATGTCGCGGTTCCACCAGCAGCCCCACTTGACGTGATGCTTCGGAGCTGACTCGTCCAACTACGCGTATTTGTGCATGAGATGGCAACCAGGTGCGTCAGGGATTGAGGGGGTGATTCCATTCGGCATATTAAACATTATCCAGAGTTTTCCAGGTGCGCTGGAGGGCCCCCTAGTCAAAAGATGATAGTCTATAGATGAAGTGTTTTTCGTTTAGGCACAGCGGACTTTCCGTCGGCATCGCCAGTGCCTCTAACATCAAAAAATGTGCAGTCAAGGTCGCTTCCCACACTTCTTAGAAGAAAATTCTAGTTCGTAAGTGGAAACACACCCTTGGCCTACAGATCAGGTTGGGGGCAGAGGGCCTCATCGGCCGACACACTACGTGAACACGACCACGTACGTATGCACATAAACAACCAGCCACCCAGCCACCCAGCCACCCACGTACCCATGCAGCCAGCCAGCCAGTCAGCCAGCCAGCCAGCCAGCCAGCCAGCTAGCCAGCCAGCCAGCCAGCCAGCCGCCCACTCACCCACCCACCCACCCACCCTCACACACACATGCACACACCTGTGCATTGAGCCAGTCGTAGTATCCCCCCCTCCCTCACACATACTGGCTCAATGCAGTCATAGTCCCCCCCCCCCCCTCACACACGACTGGCTCAATGCACACACCTGCGCATTGAGCCAGTCGTAGGTGCCTCGCCCCCTCACACACACATGCACACACCTGCGCATTGAGCCAGTCGTAGTAGCCCCGCCCGTGCTGCAGCAGCAGGATCTTCCCATCCGGCTTGCATACACGCGCGGCCTCTCGCAGAACCTGTCCACAGACAAGTGCGCAATGCACGGGTGTGTCGGAAGGTGTGCTTGCTGCTGCTGTGTAGAGAGGGGGGGGCACGCACGCACACATGCACACTGTACATGCACGCTGTATATGCACGCAAAAACACATGCATGCACACACGCACACACGCTACACATGCACGCACGCATGCACGCACGTATGCATGCACGCACGCACGCACGCACGCACGCGTGCACGCACACACAAACACACACACACACATACGCAGGCATGCACACACGCTCACCTGCACCGGGTCGTCGTGCGAGCACATCCCAAACCTGCAGCAGGGTTTGGCGTAGCAAGTAGGGCAGTGACTCTCTAGGGGTGGGGGGTAGCAAGTAAGGCGCCGCCTCTCTATTGATGGGGGGTAGCGAGTAGGGCGGTGCCTCTCTATAATTGGGGGATTCCATGTGGGGCTGGGCTCAGCCCCCCCAGCTCTCTTCCCCCCAGCTCTCCTCCTTCAGCTCCCAAGCTCCCCCCCCATCATTCACACACGTCCCAGCACACGCGCGCGCACGGTCTCACGGTCACATCAGCAATGTCCTTAGCGCCCCCGCAGCCCCCGCAGCCCCCAATGCGGGGGATAAACGGAAAATTTGTGGGGAAACTACGGGGGCTTCGCGGGAATCTTGCTCCGAACAGTGCGAAATTGGCAATTTCCACACTTTCCTGCAAAAAAAATGCCTCCTGCGAGGCAATTCGGCATGTTCCCTCCAATGTCGCAGGGGCAAACAGGACATTCTCGGTTTCCTTGAGGACACCGCTGGGTCACCAGTGATTCCCCTGCGAGCCGTATACCGCCCCGAGCCGGATTTCCCATTTCCCAGAAAACCACTCCACACTTAGTGGTAGAGGGCGTGGAGCGGTGCGTTGGAAGGCTGTTGCCGAGAGCAGCACAACGGCATGCGTTGCATGAATACCCGCTGTGTATTGTGCCTGTTATGAGCGGTCGAAGTTGCTGGAGCCGGCAAAAAACTATTTACTAAAATCCTTCCCAGGGACCACTGTGGGTCACCACACTAGTAAAACGTAGCTACCGTAGACTCGGTTAGCCTTTAGCTGTTATTAATGTTTCGACCCCCCAGCTAAAATGAGCAAGTAAAGTATAATGAAAAAGTATCAGTGGTAGCCAAAGTCGAAAACTCTCAAACCCCACCCGCCCGGGTTCAAATCACATTGGGCGCATCATT
>VFSX01000653.1:0-22500 GCA_016618255.1 Chlamydomonas sp. UWO 241 | reverse complement strand
ACGTGCCAAGCTGTTACCCGCATCTAGCTCTGGTCGAGGTAGAGAGAAACGCCGATTTGGTGGCCCAAACCCCAGCTAAACCCTGAGAAAAACAGCCAAGAAATCTAATCGATCTCTGATTAAAATCACGACTGGGCGATATTAATTTTAATTGAAGGACCGCGGCATTTATTAGACGCGCATTAGCTACGCGTAATGTGTGGGACATTTTGAAGATTTTCCAGGCGATCAGCGCAAATTCCAACGATCCCAAAACACAAGACGAAAGTCCCACTCGACTCGCGTGGTTGGGGGCGCTGGGGTGCGAGCATGCAGCTGCGCTCGAGGGTGGGAGCTGCATGCGACACTTGCATCACTGCTGACACCCTGCGCATGCATCGGCGTACATACAGGGATCAAGAGACGCGCGAGGGCGGTGGACAGGGGCGTGCAGAGGCAGCCTGCATGCACATGCCATGCACACGCATGCATGCCCTTCTGGTGGCGCTCGCATGCGTGCTGGCGTGCAGCAGCAAGCTGCAGCGGGCAGCAGCAGGAGAGGATACGGCAGAGTATCTCAAGTGAGTGTTCCCGTGCTGTGTACTGCTCTGCATGCACGCAGGGCTGCATTGCAGCGTGTGTGCACACGCCCCGCAGCTGCATGCCCACTGCAACTACCCACTACTGCGTGTGCGCGTGGCCGTGATGCTGGGTGCTCGCATGTGTCTAACACTGCTGCTGCTGCTGCTGCTGCTGCAGAAATAACTAAACATTGAGGGATCGGCACATTCTTTTTGGCCTAGGAGGACCCGCCCCCAAACACAACATTATATTTTTCCTAAGGCCACCACTGATGCATGCTCACAGGTACCACAATGTTGAGGCAGCGGCCAACACTGCGGACGCGATGCTGGAGGGGGCGGGCGTGACCAGGGTGCGCAGTTTTACAGGTTTTACACGTTCCTAGCCTAGACTACACGTCTAAGGGGGCTTTACTAGGGGAGCCCGCAAGGCCACGCAGCGCGCCAGCCTGCCAGGGAGGAAACGGAGGAAGTTGCCTGCCTCCCCCCCTCCACTACACAAGCACCAGCTGGCTAGGAGGTGGTGGGGGTCGGTGGTGGACCCTACCAAAATCCCCACGTCTGATCCGCTCCATGGAATGCGGTCATAACGCCTGAGACGGTCCGGGGTGCGCCTCAGACGATGGTGGGCGCCTGAGGCGGTCGAGGTGGCACCTGAGGCGGTTTGGATAACGCCTGAGGCGACGCCTGAGGCGATCAGGGGTGCGCCTCAGGCGGCGCCTCAGGCGGTCGGAGCGCCTGAGGAGCCGCCTGATCCGCGCCATGGAATGGGACGCCTGAGGCGCCTCCTCAGGCGTTGTGAATGTGGTAGGGGGAGGGGGCGTGTTTAAGCAGGGTGCATGCGCGGGAGCACCTGTGCATGAACCCTGCTGCTGCCCACTGATGCGCTGCGTCACGACGGCACGCGCGCACGCACATTCACACACCTCACACTTGCACATGCACACACACGCACGCACACACACGCATTCCGCCCTCTCAGGAGGCACGCGCCGAGCGGCCAGCTGTGATGCCCCTCTACACCTGTTGATGGATTCGCCAGATTGTGTGACACCACGCATGCACACCTCCGCATCACTCGTCGAAGTTCCCAATCCTCCGAGCAGAGCACGTAGGAGCCGCGATGCCAACCTCTACGACCCTTATTACTCAGGAGGCAAGCTCCGGGCGGCCAGCGGTGATTCCCCTCGACATGTGATTCTCGATTCAACAGATTGTGTGACACTGCTCATGCACACCTCCGCATCTCTCGTCGAAGTTCCCAATCCTCCGAGCAGAGCACGTAGGCGACGCGATGCCAACCCCTACGACCCTTATTACTCAGGAGGCAAGATCCGGGCGGCCAGCGGTGATGCCCCTCGACATGTGATTCTCGATTCAACAGATTGTGTGACACCGCGCATGCACACCTCCGCATCACTCGTCGAAGTTCCCAATCCTCCGAGCAGAGCACGTAGGCGACGCGATGCCAACCCCTACGACCCTTATTACTCAGGAGGCAAGCTCCGGGCGGCCAGCGGTGATGCTCCTACACCTGATGATGGATTCAACAGATTGTGTGACACCGCGCATGCACACCTGCGCATCACTCGTCAAAATCCCCAATCCTCCGAGCAGCACGTAGGAGATGTGCTGTTGTCACATGCACCCCCTCTAGCCCGTCATGCCTATGCCCCTTAGACGGGCCAAGGCTCTTTCCCTTAGACGGGCCAAGGCTCTACAAAAAACACGATCCTGCAACGGTCACCATCTAAACTACTATCAGTAGTAATGCTCAGTTCTAAATAACAAGCAATGGCGATGGCGCGACAGCCTCCGCCTACAAGAGCGTCCATCAGGAAAGCCGCCGCCCTCGCCGCCCACAGCGGACCGATCGGCGGCGAGGCAGCGGGCGGGCAGCAGCCAGGCAGCGGGGAGGCAGCGGCAGCGGAGAGGGCAGCGAGAGGGGGGGGATCTCGTGAAGGGGATGCGTGCAGAGATGGAGGCCATGCGTGCAGTGATGCAGGCCATGCGGGGAGAGATGCAGGCCATGCGGGCAGATATGCGGGAATGTTTGATGCGCAGACCAGCACCAGGCACAGCAGCGGGGCGACAGCGACAGCGACAGCGGAGAAGGCAGCCGCCATCGTGGTGCCCGAACCCTCAACCCCCGTGCGCGCTGCACCCCCGACCATGCAACGGTCTGGGGAGCGCTATCGGGGGCGGCGTCAGGCGGGGGCATGCGGACACCGGGGGGAACAGCCGCCACCATGACGACCCTGACGGCCATGCATGCAGAGCAGATGGCCAGGAATGCAACGAGGGCGGCAGTATGGGCAGCATGCCCATGGTGAGACAGCGGGGGGGGGGGAGATTTGCTAACAAGTTCGCATGGGCGACGTGCATGGAGGAGAGAGCGTTGCGCATGCATGGAGCGCAGCGGGGGTGCGGGCCGCGCGCCAGCACAGCACAGGGTGCGGGCCGGGCCTCGCGCCAGCACAGCACAGGGGCCGGGCCTCGCGCCAGCACAGCGGAGGGTGCGGGCCGGGCCTCGCGCCAGCACAGCACAGGGGCCGGGCCTCGCGCCAGCACAGCGGAGGGTGCGGGCCGGGCCTCGCGCCAGCACAGCACAGGGGCCGGGCCTCGCGCCAGCACAGCACAGGGTGCGGGCCGGGCCTCGCGCCAGCACAGCACAGGGGCCGGGCCTCGCGCCAGCACAGCGGAGGGTGCGGACCGGGCCTCGCGCCTCGCGCCAGCACAGCACAGGGGCCGGGCCTCGCGCCAGCACAGCGGAGGGTGCGGGCCGGGCCTCGCGCCAGCACAGCACAGGGTGCGGGCCGGGCCTCGCGCCAGCACAGCACAGGGGCCCGGCCTCGCGCCAGCACAGCACAGGGTGCGGGCCGGGCCTCGCGCCAGCACAGCACAGGGTGCAGGGCCGGGCCTCGCGCCAGCACAGCACAGGGGCCGGGCCTCGCGCCAGCACAGCGGAGGGTGCGGGCCGGGCCTCGCGCCAGCACAGCACAGGGGCCGGGCCTCGCGCCAGCACAGCGGAGGGTGCGGGCCGGGCCTCGCGCCAGCACAGCGCAGGGGCCGGGCCTCGCGCCAGCACAGCGGAGGGTGCGGGCCGGGCCTCGCGCCAGCACAGCACAGGGTGCCGGCCGGGCCTCGCGCCAGCACAGCACAGGGGCCGGGCCTCGCGCCAGCACAGCGGAGGGTGCGGGCCGGGCCTCGCGCCAGCACAGCACAGGGGCCGGGCCTCGCGCCAGCACAGCACAGGGTGCGGGCCGGGCCTCGCGCCAGCACAGCACAGGGGCCGGGCCTCGCGCCAGCACAGCGGAGGGTGCGGGCCGGGCCTCGCGCCAGCACAGCACAGGGGCCGGGCCTCGCGCCAGCATAGCGTTGATTCGTTGGGGAGTTGACGATGCAATTGGAGCGGACTTACTGGAGCTATTGTTGCGGAGCCTGCGGCTGCTGGAAGAGAGCCTGCATGAAGATTGCTGCGGGCACGGCGGCGTTGGGGACTAGCATAAGGCACACCTGCGGCCTGCGCAGTCACATAGTATAAATTCAAGGAACACACCTATTTGGCGATTGCGATTTACCTGCCTCGCGTTTCCGTTTCCCCACATGCGTTCTTCAACAAGCGTTTGCTGTCGCTGCGGTAGGGGACCTAGGGGTGCGCCCACGCTCTTTACAGAGTTGGGGTTCACTACCACCAACAGCCAGCCATCTCGGTAAGGTGCCTTGGCCATACGCGCCGAGCACGGTCTTATACGCCTTTAGAGGTGTCCCTGACTGTAACATCCATCATCATCACAGTGGCTAGCAGGGACTGTCTGCGCCCTGTAGCTGGGGGTGGGAACCAAGTTTTGGGTTCCCAACGGGCTAGCCTACTCCCCTGGGCAAGACAGTCTTTAGCGAGGCAGGAGCACTTTAACACCCATTACACGGCAACGGCGCTGTGCGATGCAGATGTCAACTCCTACGATCCTTGCAGGAGGCACGCTCTGGGCGGCCAGCTGCGATGCTCCTCTACACCTGATGATGGATTTAAAAGATAGTTTGACACCACGCATGCACACCTGCGCGCACCACACGTTGAAATTTCCAATCCTCTGAGCAGGGCACGTGATGATGGATGTTACAGTCAGGGACACCTCTAAAGGCGTAGAAGGCTGTGCTCGGCGCGTATGGCCCGAGCAAGTAGGAGGCGTGATATCAACTATTTTTGACCCTTATTACACAGGAGGCACGCCCCAGGCGGCTTGCTGCGATGCTGCTCTATACCTGATGATGGATAAAACAGATTGTGTGATACCGCTCATGAAAACTTGCGCATCAAATTCCCAATCCTCCCAGCAGAGCAAGTAGGAGACGTGTTGCAACTCCTTTGACGCTTGCAGGAGGCTCGCTCCGGGCGGCTAGCTGTGATGCTGCTCTACACCTATGACATCACGTCACTGCACAACGGGCCGTGCCTGAAGACGTCCCTACGGATGTGAGACGGTTGGTTTGTGTGACATGCATGCCTCACCAGTTGGACCATGCGGGGTTGTAAGGCACAACGGGCCGTGTCTGAAGATGTCCCTACACAATTGATTTGGTGTGCCATGCCTGCCATACTGGCCATGTGGCCATGTGGCTGTGTTCAGCAGTTGTCGGGCACAATGGGCCGTGCCTGAAGACGTCCCTACGAACGTGGGGTTGGTACGCACGCCATGCATGCCATGCCCTGCTTGACTATGTTTTCAGTTGTTGCAGCGGGTTGTAGGGGTTTAAGTTTGAGGGTTTTAGGGCACCACACACACACACACATACAGACTGCAGCCACATGCACACACACACATAAACACACATACGCACTGCACACACACACACACACCGCACACATGCACACTGCCTACATGCAGGTACCAAGACAACCTTCTAGCGCACACACCCACGGACCTGTTTCTGTTTGTGAAGCAAAAGCACAAGCAGGTGTGTGTGGCAATCGGAGGTGTGAATGGTTGGTGTGGAAGAGTGTTGTATTTGCACGCCCAATGGCCCTTTTCTGTTTGTGAAGCAAAGGCACAAGCAAGCGTGAGATTGTGTTGGGTATACCCTACCACATTCACAACGCCTGAGGCGGCGCCTCAGGCGTCCCATTCCATGGCGCGGATCAGGCGGCGCCGCCTGATGCGCACCCCTGATCGCCTCAGGCGTCGCCTCAGGCGTTATCCAAAACACCTCAGGCGCCACACCGACCGCCTCAGACGCCCACCACCGCCCCGGACCGTCTCAGGCGTTATGACCGCATTCCATGGCGCGGATCAGACGTTGGGATTTTATTAGGGATAGACACCGCTATCCTTTGAAAAAAAAGATGCAGCAGGAGCGGGGGCAAAAAACAGCTGGGGGCTATCCTTTGTGGTGCCGCTATCCCCCGTGCGGAGTGAGAGGGATTAGTGTGGAATGTCCGGGTGTGACCGATTGGTGTGGAAGATCAGGCCTGCGGTCGTATTCGCACGCCCGCAGGCCTGTTTCTCTTTGTGAAGCAAAAGCACAAGCAGGTGTGTGTGGCACTCGGAGGTGTGGACGTTTGGTGTGAACAATTGATGTGAGCGCGTGCCCACGTTTTTGTTTTCTCTTTGTGAAGCAAAAGCACAAGCAGGTGTGTGTGACACTCGGAGGTGTGGACGGTTGGTGTGAACAATTGATGTGAGCGCGTGCCCAAGTTTTTGTTTTCTCTTTGTGAAGCAACTCAGCACAAGCAGGTGTGTGTTGGAGGTGTGGATGTTTGGTGTGAACTATTGATGTGGGCGCGTGCCCACGTTTTTGTTCTCTTTGTGAAGCAAAAGCACAAGCAGGTGTGTGTGGCAATCGGAGGTGTGGACGTTTGGTGTGAACTATTGATGTGGGCGCGTGCCCACGTTTTTGTTTTCTCATTGTGAAGCAAAAACACAAGCAGGTGTGTGTGGCAATCGGAGGTGTGGACGGTTGGTGTGAACTATTGATGTGAGCGCGTGCCCATGTTTTGTTTTCTCTTTGTGAAGCAAAAACACAAGCAGGTGTGTGTGGCAATCGGACGTGTGGACTGTTGGTGTGAACTATTGATGTGGGCGCGTGCCCACGTTTTTGTTCTCTTTGTGAAGCAAAAGCACAAGCAGGTGTGTGTGGCAATCGGAGGTGTGGACGTTTGGTGTGAACTATTGATGTGGGCGCGTGCCCACGTTTTTGTTTTCTCATTGTGAAGCAAAAACACAAGCAGGTGTGTGTGGCAATCGGAGGTGTGGACGGTTGGTGTGAACTATTGATGTGAGCGCGTGCCCATGTTTTGTTTTCTCTTTGTGAAGCAAAAACACAAGCAGGTGTGTGTGGCAATCGGACGTGTGGACTGTTGGTGTGAACTATTGATGTGGGCGCGTGCCCACGTTTTTGTTCTCTTTGTGAAGCAAAAGCACAAGCAGGTGTGTGTGGCAATCGGAGGTGTGGACGTTTGGTGTGAACTATTGATGTGGGCGCGTGCCCACGTTTTTGTTTTCTCATTGTGAAGCAAAAACACAAGCAGGTGTGTGTGGCAATCGGAGGTGTGGACGGTTGGTGTGAACTATTGATGTGAGCGCGTGCCCATGTTTTGTTTTCTCTTTGTGAAGCAAAAACACAAGCAGGTGTGTGTGGCAATCGGACGTGTGGACTGTTGGTGTGAACTATTGATGTGGGCGCGTGCCCACGTTTTTGTTGTCTGTGTGTGGCAATCGGAGTGTGGACGTTTGGTGTGAACTATTGGTGGGCGCGTGCCCACGTTTTTGTTTTCTCATTGTGAAGCAAAAACACAAGCAGGTGTGTGTGGCAATCGGAGGTGTGGACGGTTGGTGTGAACTATTGATGTGAGCGCGTGCCCATGTTTTGTTTTCTCTTTGTGAAGCAAAAACACAAGCAGGTGTGTGTGGCAATCGGACGTGTGGACTGTTGGTGTGAACTATTGATGTGGGCGCGTGCCCACGTTTTTGTTCTCTTTGTGAAGCAAAAGCACAAGCAGGTGTGTGTGGCAATCGGAGGTGTGGACGTTTGGTGTGAACTATTGATGTGGGCGCGTGCCCACGTTTTTGTTTTCTCATTGTGAAGCAAAAACACAAGCAGGTGTGTGTGGCAATCGGAGGTGTGGACGGTTGGTGTGAACTATTGATGTGAGCGCGTGCCCATGTTTTGTTTTCTCTTTGTGAAGCAAAAACACAAGCAGGTGTGTGTGGCAATCGGACGTGTGGACTGTTCGTGTGAACTATTGATGTGGGCGCGTGCCCACGTTTTTGTTCTGTTTGTGAAGCAGAAGCACATGCAGATGTGTGTGGCAATTGGGGAGGTGGGGGTGGGGGGCAGTGATTCCCCTGCGAGCCGTATACCGCTCCGAGCCGGATTCCCCATTTCCCAGAAAACCACCACATGTAGTGGGAGAGGGCATGGAGCGATGCGTTGGAAAGCTTGTGCTGAGAGCAGCCCAACGGCATGCGTTGCATGAATACCCGCTGTGTATTGTGCATGGTATGAGCGGTCAAAGTTGCTGGAGCCGGCAAAAAACTTATTACTAAAATCCTTCCCAGGGACCACTGGTGTGTGTGTGGGGGGGGTGAACGGTTGGTGTGAACGATCGAACTGGGCGCACGCCCACGGGCCTGTTCCTGTTTGTGAATACAAAAAACAGGCATGTGCGGCATTGTGTGTGAGCGGGTAGTGTGGAATGTCCGGGTGTGACCGATTGGTGTGGGAGATATGTTGTAATCGCACGCCCGCAGACCTGTTTCTCCTTGTGAAGCAAAAACACAGGCAGGTGTGGAATTGTGTGTGAGCGAGTGGGTAAGGGTGCCCGGGTCCACCGATTGGTCCGGGTAAGACCGGTTGGTGTGGAAGAGTGAACAATACAACATTGTTTTTGCATGCCCGCGGACTTTTTTATTTCTGTATGTGAAGCAACAGCACAAGCAGATGTGGAATTGTGTGTGAGCGAGTAGTGTGGAGTGGGGGGACTGTGCTGAGAAGCTGTGTGTCATCACCTTCCTGGCTGTAGCCTTTTCGGGTGTTGCATTTTTACCCGGGGTCTAGGCGCTCCCGTTATGTTACGCTTTCGACGACGACGACGTGGACTGTCCGGTGTGGGCAATTGGTTTGGAATAGTGTTGTATTCCCACGCCCATGGACCTGTTTCTCTTTGTGAAGAAAAGGCACAAGCAGGCTGGCATTGTGTGTGAGCGAGCGGTGTGGAATGTCTTGGTGTGGGCGATTGGTGTGGAAGATCTGTTGTATTCGCACGCCTACGGACCTGTTTCTTTTTGTGAAGCCAAAACACAGGCAGGTGTGGAGTTGTGTGGGAGCGAGTAGTGTGGAATGTCTTGGTGTGGGCGATTGGTGTGGACGATTTGTTGTATTCGCACGCCCACAGACCAGTTTCTCTTTGTGAAGCCAAAACACGGGCAGGTGTGGAATTGTGTGGGAGCGAGTAGTGTGGAATGTCCTTGGGTATAGACACCGCTATCCCTTGTAAAAAGGACAGCAGGGGCAAAAACAGCTGGGGCCTATCCTTGTGGGCCCGCCATCCCCTGCGCGGAGCGAGAGCGAGTAGTGTGGAATGTCCGGGTGTGACTGATTGGTGTGGAAGAATGCCGTACCCGCACGCCCTGTTTCTATTTGTGGAGCAAAAGAAAAAGCAGATGTGTCTTCTTAGTTCACGGCGCTACTGTATTAATTTTAATACGGGAGCACCCAATCTGCTGACTGGTAACACAGAAGCTGTGGTTGGCCAATTTGGACGTGGGGCAGCTCGTTGGACAGCCTGCAGTGCAGGCTATCTGCTGGGGCTCTTTGATTGTTCAAAATCAAATCCTGGCGTTTACAGTGGGCGCTTGAGTTTCGATTTACGGGCAAGTCTGGATTTAGAAGAAGAAGAGCATTGATTTGTGCTTTGTACACACTTTTCCCACACTTTGGGCCACATATCAGCGCCCAGCAGCTGGCTCACGCCCCCCACGGATAAAACCCAAGGGATGCTCATTTGGGATCCTAATTGAGGTCTGGGTAGCGCTGTATGGACCAAAGGTGTCCAGGAAGGTGTTGGGGCAGCAGATGTAGACCGGAGGTGAGAACGCTGTGTGTGGGCTTCATTCGGTGTGGAAAAATCATGTGGACGGATCTCCACCGACGTATTGATGCAACTTTGTTTTTGAACATAGGTGTATAAACTGGCTTTGAACGGTTGGTGTGGAAGTCATTTGGTGCGAACGATAGGTGTTGACCTCGATTGCTGCGTGTGGAGCAAAACAAAGTGCTGTGTGGACCATCTTTGATTGTGTAATCATGCCAATTTGTTTCTCAGAAAAGGGAGGGGCGTCGCACGGATTCAGACAGACGCATACACCACCAGAGGTGACTAAAAGTGTGTTCTTTGGCGTTGCGAGCCGGATTTGCAAGCCATGGAGCCGGATTTCCTGTTTAATGGCTCCAGAGAGAAAACAAAATGCCCACGCAAGTTGCAGTTTCAACCCAACACATACCTAAAAAACACGAAAACACGATTTTACCCCTTCGAGGTCCGCATGCGGGCAGCCCCAGCACCCTGGTGCCCAAGGAATGAACGGTTACCGATCGAGAACCCTTCTCCTTTAATCGGCGCCGGGCCAGGGGCGCAAGGGAAGACATCATGAGCAGCCTGATCAGGCGCAAGTTCTCGGCTACAGCCGACACCAAGCGCACTGCTTGGCGCCGCCCAACGCCCCCCATGCCCACTCGACACTCTGGCGACCCATTACAGGGGCCTCGCATGCATTACTAGTGGCGGAGCATCCCCAGAGCATCCCATACGACAGTTTCCACCAGCATGTTGTTTTGGTGTTTCCATGTTTTTCAAGTTTGGCCTATGTTGGGTTGAAACTGCAACTTGCGATAACAGGCTGTGCCCACCCTTCATCACCACAGGGCATTATGGAGGCTCCTTGGCTGACCAACACCTCCAACTTACACGTGATTGAGCTGGATGAGTCAGGTGTGTGTGTGTGTGTGTGTGTGTGTGTGTGGTGGTTTTCTATTGAACCGCTAGGTGGATAGAAAACTGGAGTTTCTGTCGAATGAGACTTTCCAAGTGTGAAGTGAGATTTTCAGAAGCCTCTTATGGTGCTAGCACCCCAAGTTTCCTATCCGTCTTCTTGGGTCGCTAGCACCGCTCCTTTTCTCAGTCAATTTGCGGCTTCACGTTCCTTTGGCAGCCTTTTGGATACCACAAACCCACCCTGCTGAAAGGTGGTCTACATTGTGCTTTTTGAGGACTTTCTTGGACTTCTAGTTGGACTTCTACGTTCTGTTTTTCAGAGTTGGAGAGTTAAGCAGAGTGGTGCTTAGCTGCAGAGTCCGGCCGCTCGACATTGGTCGTGGATGGTGATATCACAAGCCTTTTTGGCATGGTCACCATCTGCGGCCGGTGGAGGTCTGGCTCTGCCCCGAGCCGTGACCTCCGTGGTCACGCGTGACTGTAATCAAACGAACACTACTGAAAGTCTGAGACAGAAATGTGTATGTTTTCTCACTTTTCGGGACGAAATTTGCGCAATCTCGGCCCGCAGCACGGGCACGAAACGGCCAATCCCACCCGCAAATGCACGTTTGCGGGGTTTCGGGGTGGCCAACGGAAACACTGCTGCACATGCGGCAGATTCGGCAAATGCTGGCCCCCCTCCACCCTCCACCCTGCTCCGCACCCCACACCCCTCCACAGAGGCAAACTCTTTCTTGGCTCTCAGAAGCGTGTGGGGTAGTTCTTTGCGGTTCTTTACAACAGGGGACTGTGCTGGGAGGTTGGCGTGCGCCTCGCTGGCTGTGGCCTTTTCGGGGTGTTGTGTTTTTTACTCAGGGTCTAGGCGCCCCCGTTGTGGTATGCATTCGACGACGACGACGACGAAACTCTTCAACACAGACTCGCCCTGCACCCTACCACATCCCTAACGCCCAAGGCGCCACCTCGACTGCCTTGGGCACCCGCCACTTCCTGAGGCGTTTTGACAGCCTTCACTTGTGCGCCTCAGGAGTTGGGATTGCGGTAGGGTCTGCGGAAGATGCAGGCATGCCCTCCACGCCAGTGATGTAGGAATCGATCGGAAGCGGACAAACTTTTGACCAGGCGGACGCGAAATCGGCGAAGGGGGGGGGGTGGTGGTCTGCCTTTGGCGGAGTGAAAAAGGCCCGAAGGGCCTTTTGGGTCCGCCTGTGCGGACAGGGGTTCGGGCAGGTTCCGCCCTCCGTCAGTCGCTTTTGGATGGCTCAGCGGGGTCCAGGGGCGCAGCCCCCGAAAAAATTGAGGACAAGTTTTTCCGCTTTGTCTGCCTGAGGAGGATGCCTTTGGGCCTGGATGGTCTGCCTGAGACGGATCCCCTCTGACACACTTCCTACATCCCTGCTCCACGCACCCACACCCCACAATCCTCCACACCCCACACCCCACACCCCACACTCACTCACACCCCACACTCCTCCACACCCCACACTCCTCCACACCCCACACTCCTCTACACCCCACACTCATACACACCCCACACTGCTCCACACTGCAGATTCGCGCTCCTGGAAGATGCCAACATTCATTCGGCCAGAGAGCGCTTGGAGCCAAGGCTTCTCACCGGAATACAGGTGTGTGGGGTGCGGAACGTTTGGAAGGTGTTGAAGGTGTGGAAGATGCCATTCGACCAGAGAACGATTGGAGCCAAGGCTTCTCACCAGAGTACAGGTGTGGGTGGGGTGGGTGGGTGGTGTGGAAGGTGTGGAAGGTGTGGAAGGTGTAGGAAATTTAGAAGGTGTAGAAGGTGTGGACGGTGTGGACGGTGTGGAAGGTGTGGAAGATGTGGAAGGTGTGGAAGGTGTGGAGGGTGTGGAAGGTGTGGAAGATGTGGAAGATGCCAGCATTCATTCGACCAGAGAGCGATTGGAGCCAAGATTTCTCACCAGAATACAGATGTGTGTGGGGTGTGGAAGGTGTGGAAGGTGCGGAAGGTGCAGAAAGTGTGGCAGATGAGTCACACACAACACACACAACACACACACACACACACACACACACACATACACACACATACACACACACACACACACACACACACACACACTCACACTCTCGCTCACACACACACACACACACACACGCCCCCCACCCCCAACACACACCAATACCCGCAGGCTCATGGGCCAGTGGCGGCTAGCGTTCAGCTTTCCTTTCGCACGGGAGCTGGGCTACAAGTATATGCTGCAGGTTCGGAGCTACCATACCCACGCTGTGCCTTTGCGCCTAATTAAGTCCGAAAACGCCCCGCAAAGGCAGCGTTAAGACAAACTTATGTCGGAAAACGCGCCGTAAAAGTCAACAAAAATCCCTTCTGG
This sequence comes from Chlamydomonas sp. UWO 241, assembly GCA_016618255.1. Taxonomy (NCBI): domain Eukaryota; kingdom Viridiplantae; phylum Chlorophyta; class Chlorophyceae; order Chlamydomonadales; family Chlamydomonadaceae; genus Chlamydomonas; species Chlamydomonas priscui. The sequence continues at coordinate 9,571 of VFSX01000653.1, read as the reverse complement.
CTTTGAACTCGGGTCAGGACGCTCTACCGGCCTCACAAGGGCGACGAAAAAACAGTGCGAAGGTAAAATTAAGTCCAACTCCTTCCCGCAAAGGCGTGAAAAGTCTAAATAAAGATAGCCTTTAGCGGGTGCCCGCAAAGGCACAGCGTCGGTACGAAGCTTGCCATGTGGTCGATTGCACAGTCCGTCAGACGCCATCTCAACAGCGATTCAGACTCGTGCTTGTGCACTGAATCCCTGAGGAGCTAGCCGTGTATGCGCTTTTGCCGCTAGTAATTTCCTTCTTCTTAACAATCCAGTGCTTATTCACATGACCAGTCCCGCTGGAAGGGGGGTGGAGGGGGGACAGTGATTTCCTTTTCATGGATTTTGCTTTGACCGCGTTGACCGTTGACCTGGGGCTCGATTAACGGAGGCGCGTTCTCGTCGCCGAGCCCTGGACCCAGCAATGCGGCGCTGCTGGTGACGAGGATCTCCGTGCCGCTGACGAGCGGGGTAAAATACGACTGGTCCGGCTCCTGCTAGACTGCCCTCGGTGGAACACTTCAGGAGCGGCTTGCCCGGCGCTGCCATGGCTTGGCGAGTAGCCGCGGCGCTGCCGCGGCCCGTGCTGGGAGACGGCCCTTTTCCTCCCCCCATGCAGGACGCCATGCGGCACCGATCTCGACGAGTTGATCGACGAGCGGAGGAGCTGGCGCCCGTCAATGCATGCTGGACATTGGTCAAGATGGCTGCCCGTGGAGGCGGGCTACCATCACGGCTTCAGCGGTGGCGACCGCCGAGGCAACACAGAGTAAATCCGCTTCACCAATCGCAGCGTTCGTCACCGCGCTCATCCTCGGGGTCGCTCGTCTGCCGGTGACTGGCGTTGGAAGGTCTTCAGGCAGCCTCCATGACAACTCTGTCGTCCATGCACCCCTGGAGGGTGGGACCTGGCCATGCATGAGGCATGGGGCGCCGGCTGAGCCCCATGCAAACGAGAGCTGGACAGCCATGCACTGCCAGGCGGGGACCGTTCCAGTCAGCGCCAGTCGGCTCTGCCGGCTTGACTGGCCACAAGGCCACTACTGTGACCCTGAGGAAGGTCCTCTCCTATATGCTCCTTGCCAGACATGTCTCTCAGAGACCGCTGTTTGGGGTAGTCTAGCTGGCGGGAGCGGTAGTCTATCGGCCGGGAGCCGGCGGTACTCTAGTACTTAAGTGTGCTGGAGTATCGGCGGGTGTCTCTAGTAGAAGAGTAGCCTGCTTAGCTGGAAACCCCGTGTTACTGTTACTGTTACTGACTGTTGACCTCCCGTTGACCGTTCGTCCTCAGATGTAGGTCATTTGAAAGCTGCTGTCGAGCTCTGTCTGGCGGGGTTGTCAGACTAACAATCCACTGAATGGATTGAGCTGTGTTCGAGGTCAAAGTACAGCCGGAATACAGCCGAATGGCTGCGGATAGCTGAAAAAGGAAATCACTGAGGGGGGAGGGCTTCCAGCGGGGACTTGGGTGTGTGTGGAATAATGAAAACGGCAGTCAGAAGCAGAGTCCAGGACCAAGGAGTGAGGACTGAGGTAAGGAGCCCTGAGGCCTGAGGCCTGAGGCCTGAGGCCTGAGGCCTGAGCCCTGAGCCCTGAAATCCAGAACCTGACAACTGAACCCTGAAATCCTGAAATCCTGAAACCCTGAAACCCTGAAATCCTGAACCCTGACATCCTGAAATCCGGAACCCTGAAACCCTGAAATCCTGAAACCCTGAACCCTGAAATCCTGAACCCTGAAATCCTGAAATCCAGAGCCTGACAACTGAACCCCTCATGCAGGCCGACACTGACACCTATGTCGTGGAACCCATTGGCTACAACCTCGTGGTGTTTTTGAAGGTGAGTGGCTGCGTTGCTGCTGCTGCTGCTGCTGCTGACTCACCACTTATCGATGCATCTCGCTCTCGCTCTCTCGCTCGTCTAGAAAGATCTCTGCATGCACGCTGTTCTCTCGTTAAACAGAAAGCAGCTGAAACTAGCGCAGCGTAAAACTCTGGCTGCCCTGCGCAGTCGAAGGGCATTTGGATGACCAACCGCAACTAACCACACAACTTTTGGTGCACACACCGACAGACCAACTCTGCCGCGTGTACGCCCATTCCAGGTTTCACTTGAAGCAGTTGACCAGCTTTCAAACTAACCGACCGTAAAACTCTGGCTGCCCTGCGCAGTTGAAGGACATTTGGATGACCAACCGCAAGTCGTGGTTCACACACCGACATACCAACTCTGCCGCATGCACGCTGTTCGCCGGTTAAACCTGAAGCAGCTGAAAGTAACCGAGCGTAAAACTATGGCTGCCCTGTGAAGTTGAAGGACATTTGGATGACCAACCGCAAGTCGTGGTTCACACACCGACAGACCAACTCTGCCGCATGCACGCTGTTCGCCGGTTAAACCTGAAGCAGCTGAAATTAACCGAGCGTAAAACTATGGCTGCCCTGTGCAGTTGAAGGACATTTGGATGACCAACCGCAAGTCGTGGTTCACACACCGACAGACCAACTCTGCCGCACGCACGCTGTTCGCCGGTTAAACCTGAAGCAGCTGAAAGTAAGCGAGCGTTAAACAATGGCTGCCCTGCGCAGTTGAAGGACATTTGGATGACCAACCGCAACACGTGGTTTTGGGAGATTTACGATTTCTACAAGGGCTTGCCAGAGCTCGCAAACTTCTGGTGCGTGGCAGATGGGCACGCATTTTGGGGGGGCGTGTTCATGTGTGTGTGTCTCTCTCTCTCTCTTTCTCTGTCTCTCTCTCTCTCTCTCTCTCTCTCTCTCTCTCTCTCTCTCTCTCTCTCTCTCTCACACTCTCTCTTCCCTCTCATCTTCTTTTTCTCGCTCCTTCTGTATTTGTGTACATTGAGGTCTGCAAGCACTCCGAGTTGCATGCTGTTTACTTTGGAACGGATGTCTTGCGTGGCACATGATTGTACTGCAATGTGGTGCTGCTTGCTTGGCGCCCGCCACTACGTGGTTGGCGCTACCGTGGGCTACTTTTGTAGCTTGACCTTTTTGGTGGGCCTCGTGCCTGCTCTCTTAAGTCCCGTTGGAGCTTTGGAACCGAACGTGTGACCGCCGGCAGTGGATTGTAAAACTCTCATCATCATCATGATTGTGCCGCGGGTTCGTGTGCCTCAGGGTCGTTGGGAATCCACACTGGTCACACACTTTCCCATCCCCCCACACTCCCACACAATCCCACGCTCCCACACAATCCCACACGTGCAGGCTGTTCACACGGGTACCAACGGACGGCGCCATCTGAACCCCACCCCAATGCAGCCACTTTCAAACGCGCCACTCTTCTACGCATTTACACAACGGAGCCTGTCTGTCTAGATGAGAGGCACACGCCGTCGTGAGGAGCCGCCCAGCCCAAGCCCGTCGCCAACCACATTTACAACGTCTGAGGCGGCGCCTCAGGCGTCTCATTCCATGGCGCGGATCAGGCGGCGCCTCAGGCGCTCCGATCGCCTGAGGCGCCGCCTGAAGCGCACGCACGATCGCCTCAGGCGTCGCCTTAGGCGTAATCCAAACCGCCTCAGGCGCCACGCCGAACGCATCAGGCGCCCACCACCGCCTGAGGCGTACCCCGGACCGTCTCAGACGTTATGACCGCATTCCATGGCGCGGATCAGGCGTTGGGACTTGGGTAGGGGTCGTTGACCCCGCACATACACCGCAGGCCCGCACCAGCGGCACCATCGTTTATCATGTTACTGTGTTGATGAGGATGTGCGGTGTCGTGTGGGGATTTACACTGCCCACACTCGCAGGCTGGTCACACGGAAGTATGCACCGCACACACACACACGCGCACACACGCACACACACACACACACACAAACAACGCAGACCCGCATGGCAGCCACCATCGTTCATCACATGACTGCGTTGCATGGTGCTGTGCGGTGTCGACAGTGTGGGGAGTCCCACTGCCCGCCCACAATCTCACACTTGCAGGCTGGTCACACGGAAATTAACGGCCGGCGTTATCTTGACTTTCCTTGACGCAGCCACGCTTGAAAGCAACCCCCATGTTCGCATCAAGAGCCAGAACTTGTTTGGTTGCTTTGACTCATAGCTGGCATGTGCACGTACCGCACACACACACACACACACACAACCAACCAACCAAGCGTTACATGAGGCCGTCCACATGCACCGGCAATGCCTGTACTACTAACAGCAATACACCCCGGCAATTGTTATGAAGTCTGACCCGTGCACTGGGATGTCTTTTGAATAGCGGGTGACCAACCAGCGCCTGAATCGAGTGGATAGTATCTTTGGTTTGGGGGGGTCTGGGGGAGGGGCTGCCACTCTGGCCAACCAACTTCAACTTGGGTTGCCACTCTGGCCAACCAACTACAACTTGGGTTGCCACTCTGGCCAACCAACTTCAACTTCAATCGCGGCGTATCATCTCCTCATGGGCCGATTATTCCATGGGGCGATAGTTGGGTGTAGGCAGGCCTAGAGGACGTCAGATCAGCTCCTCGATGGGGTGACGGACGAACGCAGGCGGGCCTGGGATAGGGGGCGGCGGCGGATCATCTCCATGAGCCCGCGAACTCGATGGGGCGTGATGAACGTAGGCAGGGGCGCAGGGATGGGGCGGTGGATCATCTCCATTGGCCTCTGAACTCCATGGGTCGATGATGTGTCAGGGGGAGTGAAGGGTGCTGAAGGGGGGGATCATGGCAATGTGAGGTTCTCTGTGGTGCATGGTGTCGTGGCGCCGCAGTGGGTCGCGGCCGAGGATCTGCTCGGCGTCAGGCGGTGGCGGGGCGGTCTGGGATGCGGTCTATAGTCTGCCGAGCTGTTCGGCACTGGCGAGGGCATGGAGACGGACTCTGCGGATAGGATAAGGATTGGACTTGGCGACGAGGTTGCTCGGCTCGCTGAAACAGCCCCCTTCGGACGATGACGATGGTGGATAGTCCATGGTGGGCCGCAGTACATAGGCGGCAGTCGACGGGGGGGGCAGGGCGATGAGGGGGATGGGCGACGGCGACTCACATGAGCCGACCGCCGACACACACACACATGGGCCGACCGCCGACACGCACACACATGGGCCGACCGCCGCCGACACACACACACACACGGGCCGACCGCCGACACACACACACACGCGCACACACACACACACACACACACACACACACACACACACACACACAACACAGACCCACATGGCAGCCACCATCGTGCATCACATGAATGCGTTTGATGAGGATGTGTGGTGTCGTGTGGGGGCTTTACACTGCCCACACGTGATCCCACACTCGCAGGCTGGTCACACGGAAACCAACGGACGGCGTCGTCCTTAACCACCTTAACGCGGACGCGTATGGTGAGCATTTCTTTTCCCATCACTATGTAATTAAACATCTATGGGGACAGTTGAATGTAGTCGACGGACAGGGGGCCCCTCGGGCGCCGGCCCCGCCACCTCGGCGGTAGATTGGCAAGCGCCACTTGACCCCCTATACCCGGGAAGCAGTTGCAAAATATTTTGAAGGCGTCGCATAATCGCTCCCCTTTTGCTCTGGGACTACACGTTGGCAGGCAGCCGGCTGGTGGCTACCTCCCCTCACAAGTAATTGTCAGGGCCAGAACTGGACTTGGGTCTAGGCGGTGGTACTAGGACTAGACTAGAAGGTAGTCTTCGCTGGAAAGCTGATGTTACTGTTACTGTGACTGTAAGGGGCAAGGAAAGTTTTATAAATGCAGTTAATAGGGATAACAGCAAATGGGAACAGAGGGGGCAGGGAGTGGGCGAGGGGATAACAGAAGAGTACAGGTGGTGTGTAGGTGGAGGAGTGGTGAAGCGAGTGAGCGGCGTGTGTGGATTTGGCGGCCGGTGATGTCATGGGCCACCTCAACGCGGACACGTCCAGCAAGTATCCCCCTTCCCATGAATGCGCCAAAGTTTAGGTTTTAGGTTTTAGGGTTTAGGGTTTAGGGTTTTAGGGTTTAGGATTTAGGGTTGAGGGTTGAGGGTTTAGCCAAAGCCAAAATCCGTAGTTTAATGTGCCGCCAGAGGTTGCTAGAGACGCCCAGCAGACTGAATACGCATCCACCACACACATAGACATGTTCCATACGCACACATGCAAGCACACACACACATGCACAAACACACACACACACACACAAACACACACACACACATGCACACACGCACACACACACACGTACACACACACACACACTCACACGCACACACACACACACACACACACACACAATATATATATATATATCACACGCACGCTCACACAGGCACATGCGTGCGCACATATACACATGCCCACGCACAAATCACATGTTTGAACCCAAACCTGTTACACACACACACACACACACACAAACACACACTCTCTCACACACACACACATCCCCCCCACCCCCCAACAAATACGCCTCACAGGCATCACCCCAAACCTGTTCCACCACTGCAACCTGCCAGACATTACACACACACACACACACACACACACACAGATCACAGGTGTCAACCCAGACGTGTTCCACCACTGCAACCTGCCAGACATTACACACACACACACACACACACACACAGATCACAGGTGTCAACCCAGACGTGTTCCACCACTGCAACCTGCCAGACATTACACACACACACAGACACACACACACACACAAACACACACAGATCACAGGTGTCAACCCAGACCTGTTCCACCACTGCAACCTGCCAGACATTACACTTACACACACGCACACAGGTCACAGGTGTCAACCCAGACCTGTTCCACCACTGCAAACTGCGAGACATTACACTTACACACACCCTTGCACACATACACACACTGTCACACCCTTTCACACATACACACACACACGCACACAAATCAAGGGTCTGATCCCAGACCTGTTCCACCACTGCAACCTGCCAGACATTACACTTGCACACACACACACACACACTTGCACACACACACACACACACACAGATTACAGGTGTGAACCCAGACCTGTTCCACCACTGCAACCTGCCAGACATTACACTTACAAACACACACCCTTGCACACATTCACACACTCACACCCTTTCATACACACACACACACGCACACAAATTAAGGGTGTGATCCCAGACCTGTTCTACCACTGCAACCTGCCAGACATTACACTTGCACACACACACACACACAAACACGAATACACACACACACACATACACACACACACACAAAATACACACGCACACACACAAATCACAGGTGTGAACCCAGACCTTTTCCACCACTGCATCCCTCCGGACATAACTGGACTACGCTCCGGATGGGGCGACCCCACCCAAGGTATGTATGTGTGTGTGGATGTGTGTGTGTGTGTTTGGGTGGGTGGGTGGGTAGGTGTTCATACGCCTGTGGTCGATTTTTTTCAGTTGACACGCCTTTAATGGCGAATTCGACCGTGTGTGCATGCGTGTGTGTGCGTGTGTTTGTGCGAGTGTGTGTATGTGTGTGTGTGTGTGTGTGTGTGTGTGTCTGCATGTGCACCATGGCACCCCCTCCCTTGCACGCCCTCCTGCTGTTCGGCATCGTCGCGGTCGGATTTGCATCCAACGCGCTCATCGCCGCCATCGGCTCCACCGGCATGCTCATCGCCCTCGCGGGCGCCACCGTCGCGCTGATCGCCAGGGATCACGCCGGCTACCGCGCGGGAGTCGGCCTCCTTCTCGTCCACCTCGGTCACGTGCTCGCTGGCACAACCGAACTGGACCTTTCCCATGAGCTCTACGCTCGCATCTCCTTCGACCGCCCCGCCGCCCAGCCGCCCCATTACGGCCAAGCAGCGCAGCCCGCCCAGGCCCACGCCCCCCAGGCAATCGCCGCCGCCCACCCACCCGCCGCCCGCCAGGCCCCCATGCGCATGCCCATGCGCGGCGCGCGGCGTGGTCCCGCCCCCCCTGCCCCTCAGGCCCCCATCGTCCCCCTGGCCCTGCAAGCCAGGCAGCAAAGGCCGCCCTGGTCGGCGTTTCCGAGGTGGTGAACGCCGCCGCACAGGCCGCCTCCAAGCGCGCCCGTTCCCCACCTGGCAAGCGCGTTTGCTTCGAGCAGCCTGCCGCCGCCGGGCCCTCTGCTGCCCCCGCCCCCAAGCCTTCCGCCAACTCCTCCCCCGCACTTCCCGCCGCCCCCGCCCCCAAGCCTTCCGCCAACCCCTCTCCCGCGCCCTCCGCTGCCTCCCCCAAGCCTACCGCCAACTCCCCCCCCGCGCCCTCCGCCGCCCCCCCTCCCAAGCCTTCCGCCAACCCCTCCCCCGCGCCCTCCGCCACCCCCCCTCCCAAGCCTTCCGCCAACCCCTCCCCTGCGCCCCGCGCCACCTCCCCTCCCAAGCCTTCCGCCAACCCCTCCCCCCCCACGCCCTCCGCCGCCCCCGCCAACGCCAACGCCACCCCCGCCATCGTCACCTCCGGCCCCAAGACGTCCCTCACCCCCCCTGTGACTTCCGCCGCCCCCCTCGCCACCACTCCCGCCGTAAGGCCCGCCAAATTTTCCGAACGCGGCCAGTCGACCTCGCCCGCGCGCCCGGCCGCGCGCCCGGCCGCGCGCCCGGCCGCGCGCCCCTCCACCACTTCCACCGCCCCCGCCGCGAAGCCTGCCAAGCCTGCAGCGCGCGGCCAGGTCGGCCTCCCCTCTCCGCGCCCTCAACGCCGCTGCCAACGCCGTTGCCGCAGTCGCATCTGCCGCAGCCGCCGCCCTCCTCCCCACCTCCCTCACCCCCTCTGCCCGGCATCCCCCACCTCCACCACTCCCGCCCCCTCCGCCGCCCCCGCCGCCCCCACCCCCGCCACTGCAGGCTCCCCCTCCTTCCAGGGGTGGGACCACGCAGCCGGCACCGCCGACTCGCCCACCACCCCCCAGAACGCCCTCACTACCACCGATGCGCACACACCCTCCGAGCTCTCCAACCCCGGCACAGGGTTCGCAGACTACGGCGGCCCCTCCACGCACGAGTCCCCGGCCTTTGTCACCCACAAGGGCAAGGGCTCGATGATCGAGGCCATCAAGATCCGCGAGGCATCTGCAGGCATTGGTCAGCGCATCACCCGCTCCATCACCCGCTCCATGTCCCTTGAGCAGCTCTCCCCCTCCGGCCCCGGGGTGGGGCAGGAGTAGGCGGGCCCCACCCCACCGACGGGCAGGACGACTAGCCACCGTCCCTGTACCATCCGTTCCCCCGGCTACCAAGCGGCCCCCACCTCCTTCACCCACGCCACGAGCTCATCGCGGCCACCTACAACTGCTGCACCCTCTGGGTTGCAGCAGATGGCTCACGCTTCAACCCCATGGCACACCCCCTTGCTCTCGCCAAACACCTCGCACACCTCCGCATCGACATATGCGGCCTCCAAGAGGTGCGGCACCCCGGCTCCGGTAGCCAGCCGCTCGAAGAGAATGGCTACCACTTCATCTGGTCCGGTGGGGACCGAAACACACCCACGGGTCGGCGCCCTCCTCAGCCCGACCGCCAAGCTCCCTCTCAAAGAGGGCGGCTACGCC
>VFSX01000097.1:447500-507500 GCA_016618255.1 Chlamydomonas sp. UWO 241 | reverse complement strand
TACAGGGCCCCGGGGCGCGAATTCGGGAAGGCCGCGCCAAACGCCATCCCCCCGTCAGTGGCTCCACTAAGGCCACCAAGCTTGAAGTATTCAGGAATCACACACACACACACAAACGCGCGCACACAAACAGGCCACTCACGCGCAGCTGGGCGCTTGTCATCCTCTGTCAGCAGCTCCTCATCATCCACCAGCTCGTCACCATCGCCCGCAGCGACACGCCACGCGGCGGCAGACGGGGCTGCACTCGGTGTGTGTGTGCGCGTGTGCGTGTGCGTGCGCGCGTCGCTTACGGCGTGCCACCACCACCGCGACTGGCGACTTACCAGATGCAGGCGTGGCCTTCTTCTTCAGTCCTGCCTTGGCGCCCAGCTCAAACGCAGGCTTCGTAGCCCTCACCTGTTCACAGTGGCGCATGGGCGAGCGCTGTCATGCGGGGCGGGGCTGCCATGTGGGGGGGGGGGCGGCACGACCCAACCCCCGCAAGCGCGCACTTTGGGTCGCCCAACCCTCGCACCAGCACCACGCCGGACGGCGTCGCCTGGACGGCGGTGCCCGTGTATCCAGCCAGTGTCAGCTCCTTGGCCAGGCTCTCTTGGCGGCCGGCGTCCTGCGACCCGCATGCATGGATGCATGTGGGGGCGCCATGCAGCCTGTGTTCGCGGCAGCTCCCATGCGGCAGCAGAGGCCCCCGACCCCCGGGCTGCCCAGTACACAGCTACACCTCACCCTGAACGCGTCGTAGACATAGACGGCGCCGCCCGGAGCGAGCGCACGCGCCAACGCCGCGAGGGCGCTCCGCGTGCTGTGCGGCTGGTCAGCCGACGCCGCACAAAGCGCCGCTGATGCACATCCGGCGGGTGGCGACGGTGGTGCTGTGGTGGCCGATGCCATGAAGGACAGAGCCTCCGGGGTTCCACCAGATGCGCCAATGAACGCAGCGACCACCGACCACGGCAGGACTGCGCCGCTGCCCACTATTACCAGGCTCATCTGCATTGTACCGGTACCGTGCAAGAATAGTTGCTTCGGCCCGAAGCCTTCGGCACCATGGTGTGGTGTGGGGTGTCGAGTGAGCAATCGCGCGTGCATGTGCGCCTGCATTGCTGTGCAGGGTGGGGATGCGTCCACCTGTGCTTGGCGTCGGAGGGAGGGGACGAGGCAGAGGTCGGAAGCGAGGCGGTGGACCCGCCACAGCTGCGAATGCAGAAACAAGCTATTATGTGCGCTTCGACTCCGACGAAGAAGCTACTGTGCCGTTTGACGGTTGTGAGGCGTGGGGTGGCGTGGGGGGCGCGCAGGGGCAACGCACCCACCAAGAAGCCGCGGTGCCGGCGCCCGACCCCGCTCGCCTGCGCCAGCAGATAGTTGACCTGCAGCGGCGCATCGCAGTGGGCCAGGCCGCGAGAAATGCTGGCGCGCTTGATCCCGCGTCGCAACCGACGGTTCTGCAACCAGCGCCCGCACGCAGCAGCGCCGCGCCTGCACCACCGATTGCCAAGACCAACTGGCGGCCGCAGCTGGCGGCGGCGAGCTCTGCCCCCGCGCCGGGCGCCCATGCAACCTCCATGCGACCACCATGCGACCACCATGCGACCATGCCGGACCCCGCCGCCAGTGCCCCCCCATTCGCGCAGTTGAGCAGCGCATTGAGGCTCTTCAGCAGACGCTGCGCCGACAGTCGGTGCGCCAGCAGGGCAGCGACGTTCCAGGACCGCCGCCTGCCGCTGGTGCTGCCTCTGTCGCGGACAGCGACGCGCGCGCGGCAGCCGCGTCGTTCCTGTCGTTGCTGTCGTTTGGTCAGCAGATGGAGGGCGAAGAAGAGGGGGCTGCTGCATGGCATGCCGCACAGCCCGGCGGCAGCCATGGCGGTGTTCACGACGCTGGCGCGACGACCACCCCCGCACGCACGCCCCACCACTCCCAATGGGGGGCGGCCCACCTCTGTCGACGAAGGATAAATCAGACGCCGCGCCGCCGCTGCCGTCACCGTTGCCGCCGCCGCTGCCTCCGAAAGAACCGGCACCTGCAGCAAGCGCGGCCGGACTGCCGGCGGCAGCAGCAGCAGGAGGCAGTCGGGGCACAGTCGGGGTGCACCGCGGTGTTGGTGGCAGCGTTGTCGGTAGTGGTGGTAGTAGCGGTGGTGGTGGTGTTGGTGGCGGTGGCTCTCCCGGCGCCACCCCACGCCAGGCGGCCGTCCTGAAGCAGTGGGTGCGCATGGTGGAGCGACACAGCGCAGAGCAGACAAGCAGTGCGTGTGTGTGGGGGGGGGGGGGTACTTCGTGTCGCACGCCACCACCACACGCAGCAACAGCACCACCACCGGCGGTGATGACTCAGGTGGTGCTGCTGATGGCGCACACACACACACACACACACACACACACATGCGCGAATGCGCAAAACACATGCATACACGCACATGCGCACGCGCACGTTCGCGCACACAAACTCACACACATGCGCACGCGGACGCATGCACACAATGTGCCCCGCCTGATGCGCCCCGCCCGACGCTGCACGTGTTTGCCGTACGCACGCGTGCACAGGTTTTTTCCGCCAAGATAACCTGCATACAATATGCAAGGCCTGGGTTACGTTTGTCCAGTTAGGCAGCGCCTGATACGACCCCCTAAATTCTGGGGCCTGAGCGAAACCACTCACGCGTGTGCAGGCAAGCGTGGTTGCCAAGTGGGCGGCAGAGTGTATGCGGTTAAACGAGGAGCACGGATATGCGTGTGTGTGTGTGTGCGTGTGTGTGGGTGCGTGGGTGCGTGGGTGTGGGTGTGTGTGTATGTGTTGCAGGGCCCTATGTTTTGCACCATTGTGTGCGTGTGCATACATGTGCGTGGTGTATGTCATTGGGCTGCACACACACAGACACACGCACGCACGCTTGCGCACGTGCGTGCCACGCCAGCATCTTCCCCTCCTCTCCTCTCCCTCACCCACGCAGGCGTGCCCATCCCGCCGCTTCCTGGATTCGCAGGCGCCCACATCCCCCCTGGCCTGCCTGCACTGTCCGCGTCAGCACCTTCTCTTCAGCTGCCGCCAACACTGACGGCACAGCTGTCTGCAATTGAGTGCCAACTGGGAGGAGCGCTGCGCCCATCTGGCATGGGAGGAGTGGGTGCGGGCGCATCGGGAGGGGGAGGAGCGGGCGCGGGCACATTACCAGGGGAGGCACCAGGGGGTGTGTGCCAGGGCGCAGGCAGCGCGCACGCACACGCGCACACCCAGCTGCTGCTGCTGCTGCCGGTGCCAAGTGTGCCTGACAGCGCCCACAGCGCCCCGCCCCCCTCCAGTGGTGTGGCACCCCCAGCCCTCCCCGCCCTGCCCTTTGCTGCCAGCGCCAGCTCCAGCTCCATCCCTCTTGGCAGCGCCAGCGCCCTGCCGCTGCTCCCAGGCGGCCACCCGTCTGTGGCGGCCCTGCTGAATGCGCGCAGGTCACGGCTGGCTCAGCTGACTGCAGGCACCTCAGCATCCGACGCTTGCGGGGCAGCAGTGGGCGAGGTGGCGGCGCTGGGTGGGGTGCGCCTCGCTGGCAACGTGCCGCCTGCTGACGAGGGCGGCCCTGGAGATGCAAAGCGACAGAAGACGGGCGCAGGCGGAAGCGGTGGGGGTGGCGGTGGTCGTGGCGGCCGATGGTGTGGTGGGGGGGGAGGTGGCGCTGGTGGCAGCAAGGGGCCAGCACAGCCTGCAGCAGCGCAGCCAAGCAGCAGCAAGCAGCCTGCAGTAGCAAGTGGCAGTACAGACAGAGCGGCTCAGCCAAGCAGCAGCAAGCAGCCCTCACCGAGCAGCAAGGGGCCAGGAGCTCAACCAAGCTGCAGCAAGGAGACACACCTGAGCTCCTTGGAGCTAGTCTCAAGCTCCAAGGACAACGCCAGCCGAGACCGCGACCGCGACCGGGAGCGCGACAAGGACCGAGACCGAGACCGCGCCAGGGGCAGGGACAGGGACAGCGGCAGGGATGGTGCGAGAGACCGCAGCAGGGACAACAAAGACAGTGGTCGGGACAAAAGCAGTGGCCGGGACAGAGGCGGTGGCTGTGGCGTCAGCGGCAAGGACCGCAGCAGGGAGCGCGCGCGTGAGCGCAGCAGGGAGCGCGAGAGAGACAGGGGGCGAGTTAGGGACAAGGAGCGGGAGCGGGGCAAGGACCGCAGCAGGGAGCGCGGCAGCGGCGCCGCCGCCGCAAGGGTTGATGCGCGCCCGCGGTCGCAACCTCGCGGTGCCACGTCGCCTCCATGCGGTGGCGCAGTGATCAGTGCTGCTGTCGCTGGCGTTGCTGGTGCGTCCGCTGCTCCCTCTTCTCGCACCCACATGATGGCATCAGTGGCAGTGAGGGTGGCGCCCGTGCGCGCACGTGCCGACAGCTGCAGCAGCATGGGCCTGGCCATCGGCAGCGTTCCGCCCTCCGTGCACCATGAGAGTCACCAACGTCGCCATCACGAGCCGCACTTGCCAGGCGCACTGGGAGGTGCACTGGCAGCTGCTGCAGGAGCGCAAGCGCTGTCGGGCACAGGGCTGGTCACCGTGCGCGTCGCAGACGTATCAGCTGCCACCCAGCTCCCTGCCTCTCCCACGACTGCACCACAGCCCAACGCGCCCAATGTGGCGCACGGGTCCGCGTGCGCCGCCGCGCCTGTGCATGCGCCCGCGACTGGCATTGCCGTGAATGTGGCGCTGGGCGGCCTAACCACCCAGCAGCTACCCAACTGCTACCCAGCAGCTACCCAGCAGCTAGGTGTGCCGGCCGCCACGTCCGACTCGCGCTCTGCGCGCTCTGACCCTCAGTGGTCTGCGCTTTCCGGACCGGTCGCATGGCCATGGTCGCAACCAGGAGCGGTCGTGCAGCGTTGGCCTGTGGGGCCCGCAGCGTGGCCGCACGCACCCGGCGCTGCTGCGTCCGCCAGCTATCACCCAGCTGCCCCCGCTGCCGCGCCCCCGCTGTCGACGCTGTCTGTGCCTGTGCCGGGGCGTGGCGGCGCGGCGGCTGCGGGTGGCTCAACAGCTGCGGGGGGCACAGCAGGCGGCAGCAGGGGAGGCGCAGCAGCGCCGGCAGTGGGTGGCGCAGGTGCAGGTGCAGGTGCGGCGGACGCAGGCGTAGGAGGCACGGGAGGGAGCGGTGCCGCAGCGAGCGAGGGCCCGGCAGCAGGTGCAGGCACGGGCGCAGCAGGCGCGGCTGCATACACACACACACACACACACACACACACCACCACCCCACACACACATGCACACGCGCACGCGCACACAACACACACATGCACACACACATGCACACGCCCACACGCACATGTACACACACGTACACACACACACACACACGCACACACACACGCGCGCGCACACATGCAGCGCCAGCTGTGGCTGCGGAGCAGTGGTGGCTCGCTCCCTCGTCGAGCCTGCCCCGGGGGGTCGCACCCATCAGCGTCGTCTCTCCCGCCCTCCATCTACTGCCTCTGCCTGGAGCGGAGGCCTTCCTTGCACCGCAGCTGCAGCAGGCGGGCGCGCATGGCACGGAGCTACGACTGCAGCACGGCGCACGGTCGCTGCCTCACGCGCAGGGGGGGGCACGCAGCAGCGGCGGCGGCATGCTCGTGGGGGCGCCTCTGCGCTGCTTCCGCCTGCACCGCCTTTGCCGATTGCTGCTGCAGGCGCAGGTGCAGGCGCAGGCGCAGACGCCCAATGCTGCACACGCTGCGGATGCGGCGGATGCGGCAGCAGCCGCAGCACCTTCCGCCCACCTGCCCCCAACCTTGAGGCCATGGACCCCACGTGGCCCATCTGCAAGTTCGACGTGCGCGGCAGCT
Organism: Chlamydomonas sp. UWO 241; assembly: GCA_016618255.1. Classification (NCBI taxonomy): domain Eukaryota; kingdom Viridiplantae; phylum Chlorophyta; class Chlorophyceae; order Chlamydomonadales; family Chlamydomonadaceae; genus Chlamydomonas; species Chlamydomonas priscui. Next base: position 501,687 of record VFSX01000097.1, on the reverse strand, counting down.
GCAAGGTGCACAGTGCAGGGTGTGCACTGTGGGAGTGGGTGGAGGAGGGCTGTCAGTGCATTGACGCTGCATGCCGCATCGGTCGCAGGACACGACACTGACAACGCAAATGCCAATGCCAGTGCCAATCCCAATGTCACCGCCAATGCCAATGCCAATGCCAATGCCAATGCCAACGCCAATGCCAACGCCAACGCCAACGCCATTGCCAACGCCAATGCCAATGCCAACGCCAAAGCGGCGCGCCCACTTCCGCCCCACTGCTGCGTGTACCCTGACTCACCGCCACCTCTGCTTGCCTGCCTGCCTCAGGACCCTCGCTGTGGCATGCAGCACCTGCGCGACGGCGTGCTCACTGCTGACGGCGCCGCACGCCAGCTGGCGTCGCGCCTGCATGTGTTCGGCATGGCAGAGGCAGGCGCAGGCGCGGCGACAGCACTCAATGCAGGCGCACTGGCCAAGTCGGTGCGCAGCATGCGCTCATCTGGTGGGTGTGGGGAACTAGAGAGTCGAGGGACGCACTTGTGAGAAGGCGGGGGGGGGGGGGGTCTCTCTCGCCAAACGGCACCCTGCGCACCCCACGGCACCCCACACCCCACACCCTACCACAGACCGCCTGTGCACCCACTCACCCCACCTTTCCCCACATTGCACATGCCCTCCCCTCCACTTGACCTTCCACCCCGCCCCTGTCCACCGCCTCTTGCGCATGCACTTTCCAGGCCTGTACATTGTGGACGCAGCGCTGCGCAGCACGCAACATCGCAACAGCGTCACAACAGCGGGGGTGTTGCAGCCCGGTGTTGCTGCTGGTGACGATACAGCCGACGCCACGGTTGCTGGCAGCGGCAAGGAGCACGCGAACGCTCACGCGCATGCGGTGGCGGTGGCGGTGGCTGCGACGCGGGAGCGCCTCGCGTTGGATGTGCCCGCACCACTGTATGCCATACATGCCTCGAGTGAGGGCGGGCCTGTCGGTCCCACCTGGCTCGTGTGTGGGTGGTTTGGATGTGCGTTGCTTCTTGGGTGGGTGTGCCAGTAGTGTTCCGCAACTCGTGTCCCACTACTGTTGTTGAGGGCATGGACAACACCACTGGGCGTAACTGCAGCCATGCATGCAGGCATGAAGGCATGAACGCATGATGGCACTGCCGGTACGACTGGACTGCATCAGGGCAGTGCTCCAGGCATGGTGGCAGCAGTGTGGCCACCCCACACTAACACCTACAAAAACTCACACACACACACACACATATGCCGCAGGCGGCACCGCGTCCGCATTCAGCTCCCTGCTCCTGTCGCCGGTGCCCACCCCGCGCGGACACCACGCGTGGCTGTGTTGCGCTTCGCCCGGCTGCGGCACGCCACTTGGCGGCCTAGACTGGCTGGGCCTCTCGACACAGGTGCGTTGCCACACAGCAGGGAGGGAGGGAGGGGGGGGGGGGCAGGCAACAGAGGGGGGCAGTGCGTGGGTGTGTGCACACATGGCGTGGGTGTGCGTGCGTATACAGGCAGGTGACATTTGAAGCCCCCTCCCCCTCGCCCCCCCCCCCTCGCCCCCATGTTCACCATGGTGTGTGTGCGCAGCCAGCACCAGTGCTCAGCGATGCCCACGCACACACACGCGACCGCCCGGCTGCACGCACCGGGCGCTACTTCCCAGTGGGCCTCCCGGGATGTGGAGCAGGTGGTGGCAGCAGCGGTGGTGGTGGTGCCGGTGGTGGCGGTGCCGGTGGTGGTGGTGGCGGTGCAGGCGCAGGGTGCGCTGACACGTGGGGCAGAAACGGCGGTGGCGACAGTGGTGGAGGAGCAGGAGGAGGCAGAGGGGGCGGCGACGAAGCGTCGCTCGTCGTGGCGGGTGCGTGCACACACACACACGCACACGCACGCACATGCGCACACGCGCACGCGCACATGCGCAACACACACACACATGCACACACACATGTGCACACGTATGCATGCATACACACACACGCAGGTGCGCGCGACGCGGGTGTTTGCGGCGGCGGCGCGTGTGCGTGGGCAGCCGCGGCCGTGGCGCTGATGCGGTACGATGGCCCAGGGCACTCTGCAGCAGAGCGGTCGGCAGCACTGGTAAGGGTGTGTGTGTGTGTGCGTGTGCGTGTGTGCGTGTGTGTGTGTGTGTGTGTGTGTGCGTGTGTGTGTGTGTGTGTGTGTGTGTGTTCGCATGCGTGCGCGCGTTCGTGCGTACGTGTGTAGCAAAGCGGTTTGCAGCACACTGCTGCTTTGTGTTTTGGTCGCCACTGCCGCCACACTCATTATCGCAATGCACTCTGGCGTGTTCCAGGCACTCTGCAGCACAGCAGCCTAACGCAGCCCTGGTGAGCCTGCGCCTGCTGTCGGCATCCAATGGGCGGTATGTATGTGTGTCGTTGGTATGTTATCGCTCACCACCACCCATCAACACACACACGCTCACGCAAACACACACACACACACACACAACACACATGGTCCTGCAGGCGAGCGTGCGTGCTGGGCTCGGCCGCCATGGCACTTGAGCAACTCCACAATCTGTGTGACTGCATCTGCGACTACCTCAACACATGCTCACACACACACACACACACACACACACCCTTACACACACACACGCGCTCACGCACTCACACGTCCGCACACACACGTTCGCACACACACGCACACACACACTCCACACCCCACACCCCACACAGGCCACCGTGCGTGCTGGTCTGTGCCATTATCCGACCCATCCCACGCTCCTGTCGCTGCATCTGTCGCTGGCCGCACGCACCGGTGGCTCCTGCAGCGGGCTGGCACAGGCGCAGGTGTGTGGTGATGCTGCTGCATGGGCGCACGACGCACGGCGCACCCGCGCTTGGCACTCGGCACTCGCCTAGCTGCACATGACAGCACTCCTCCATCCCCTACCCTCCCCAACCCCGCGCACGCCCGCACTCTGCAGAGCGACGCCCGTGCGGTGCTGTTGAGTGCACTTGGCCCAGTCACACTCGCCAGCGGTCAGCCGGACTACCACACACGCGGCAGCGGTGAGGACTACGCAACACCAGTGGGCAACAACAACAGACAGCAACAGACAGCAACAGCAAGAAGCAACAACGGCAACACCCGCGGTGGCAGGTGTACCTCTGGTGGGGCTTACCGCCTGGCTCTGTCGATGTTGTCTGTGGAGGGCAGCGCTGTTGCGCAGCAGGTGGGGTGGGTGGGGCAGTAGGGCTGAGGTGCGTGTGAGTGTGTGAGTGTGAGTGTGCCAGTGGCACGTCTCCCTACCTGTGCGTGTGTGCGCACGCCGTTGCCACTCACTCAGCGACTGTGGGCACGAAGTGAGAGACGGAGGGACGCCACTGCCACTGCCACCACCACCCCACCTGCAGGTGACGCTGATGCAGGGAATCGCGGCCGTGGCGGTGAAACGGCGCAGTGGTGGCGGCAGTGGTTGCGGTCCCAGCCGCACAGCTGCAAATGCAGATGCAGGTGGGGCGATGGCGGTGGCGGTGCACGGCATCACTCCCCCTCACTCTCTCCCTCACTCTCACACTCATTCTCCCTCCCTCACTCACTCTCACTCTCGCGCTGTCGCACTCTGCCACTTTCTCACTCTCTCTCTATTGCACTGTCTATCGCACTCTCTCACTCTCCCACTCTCTCAGTCGCATGTGCGTGTGCCAGTGCCCGTGCCGGTGGCAGCGGCAGCACGAGACCCACCCTGATGCACTCTCCCCCTCATCGCACACACACACGCACACTCTCTCTCTCTCCCCCCCCCCTCTCCGCCACCCTCCCTCACCCACTTTTCCCTCCTCTTCCCCAGCTGACTGGTCGCTCGACCTGGCCCTCCGCCTGCTGCGCCTGTGGTGTGACTGCGGGCAGCGCATGCGTGCAGCGGGGTGGGTCACTGCGCTTGCGGCCATGGCGATGCAGGGGGGCGGCAGCGGGGATGGCAGCGGGGTCGGTGCAGCAGCAGCAGCAGCACCAGGCTTGGTGGCGATGGCAGGCATGGGTGCCGACACCGACACCGATGCCACTGCTGCCACGGCACACATCGCCAGGTGGGTGTTGGGAGGGGGGGAAGCTTCACGCATACACACACACACACATGCGAACAAGCGCTACGCAAGCATGCATACACTATATGTACTAAAGTATTGGTAGGAGGAAAGTTCTGGTGCCGTCAACGGCACACAGACGTCGGTCTACAGTGCTTGTGATAACACTAGCGATGACCAACCAGCGCTTACACTCACATCAATGCACATACACTCACCACATATACACCACGCATACACACGCAGCAGCATCAGCAGCAGCGGCATCAGCATCGCCCCTCTGCCATTCGTTGACTGGGGAGTGTCCGGGGGCGCGTGTGAGTCCGCTTGGTCGTGCGCTCTGCTGGGTGCGCTGCACTGGCACCCGCGCCAGTGCTGGGTGCTGTGGGCGTGTTGCGCGCACGTGGTGGCGCGTGGGGAGCTGCCATCGCATGTGGAGCACCGTCTGGGGTACCCGCAAGCAGTGACAAGGGTGAGATAGAAGCGAGGAGGGGGAGGGTGGAGGGGAAGGAAAGGGCCTAGGGTTGACCCGGAGGCCACCAAGAGGGAGGGGGGGGGGGCCGAGTGGGCGCTCCTGCGGTCACCTGAAGCCATCTAGAGAGGCGTGTGTTAGACTCCATCCATGGGTAGGCGAGGCTGCGTAGGCGTTGTACGTGGAAAGGGGGGGCCTGCCACCGCATTTGGAGCACTGCCTGGGGTACCCACAGGCGCTGCTGCCCAGGCTGAGTCAGCGCCAGGGATGATGCCGCCACACACTCGAGCGTCAAGAATCAATAGGCATTTAATAAGAGTGTACGGCGGTATGCACTCACCTACTCTCTCTATCCGACACACGCGCACACACACACACACACACACACGTGCGCGCGCTCGCAGCTCCACCTGTCGGTTGGTGAGCTGTCCAGAGTCCATCGGGAAGCCGTCAAGAACGTGCTGCTTGCCGCCGCCTGCTGCCTCGCCGCATGCGGCGCGTTGCCGACCGACGCCACCGTCGTCGCTGTGATGGCTGCGCTGGCTAGGGGAGGCGACCATGGCGACGACGCACGCACCTCGGACACCCACAGCGCTGCCGCTGCCGCTGCCGGTGACATCGACGTTGGCGCCGTTGGCGCCATCCCCATCGGAAGCTGCAAAGGGTCCGACCGGAATGTATCCGGAATGGATGCGGTTCACAGCCGTGTGGCTTACGCTGACGACGCGGCCGCTGCGTCGGCAGCACTGTGCACGTCTGCGCTTGCGCTTGCACTCGCGCCGCCACGTGCGCCACACACGCGTGCGCCACACACTGCTGCGCCTGCCGCGCCTGCCACTCCAACTGCGACCGCAACTGCTCCCGGAGCAGCTGCAGGGCCTCATGGCACTGCGCCCGCCTGCTGCCCGCCGCTGCCGCTGCTGCTGCGCGTGCTGCCAGCTGCGCTGCACCACATGTACCCGCCCCCACGCCCGCCCGCACCCCCCACCTGTGCGACTGCCGGTGGCGCGTTGCATGCAAGCAGCGCAGGCACTGCGACGGGCGCGGGTAGCACGCTGATGCACGCAATCACGGAGCGCCTGCTCGGCACGGGCGCGGCAGGCGCAGCAGCAGCAGGCGCAGCAGCAGGCGCAGCAGGCGCAGCAGCAGCAGGCGCGGCAGCAGCGGCAGCAGGCGCAGTAGCTGCGCCTGTGTCGCCCAAAAACAACGTTATCATGATCAAGGACTCGGACGAGGCCGCGGGGGGGGGGAGCAGCAGCCGCAGGCGCATCAGGCGGTTCAGCTAGAGCAGGAGCAGCAGCAGCAGTGTGCGGCGTCGCAACCTACTTTGTCTGCACGCGAGCTCCGTCACCCCTGCTTTGCGCACCTCGGCGCAGCTGCGCTCTCTGCGGCCGTGTGCATCAAGCGCGCATCGCATGCGCGCATGTCCAGCTGCTGCTGCTGCTACTGCCATGCCAGTGGTGGCAGCGAGTGTGGTGCCTGCATCTGTGGTGGCAGCGCTGCTGCTGCTGCTGCTACTGCCCCCCCCCCCTGCGTCCGCTGCCTGCCTGCCCCCACAGGTGTACGCGCTGGCAAGTGCTGGCCTGGCGGCGGTGGTGCACGGCGCAGGCGCAGCCACACTGTTTGCGCATCAAGACACGCCGCTGCTGCTGCTGCTGCTGCTGCCGGGCACACGACCAGGCGCGGGTGCGCTGGAGCAGGCGCAGGCGCTGGGGTCGAGTGCCGCAGTGGGTGTCGGCGCTGGCGTCAGCAGCAGCATCGGCAGCAGCAGCAGCAGCAGCAGTTTCGCAGGTGGTGTCGCTCCTGTCTTCCGATCGCGCCTGGCTGAGGTTGGCGCTGCTGGAGGGCCTGGTGTGGGACAGTGAGGCGGTTGTTGGAGGCGTGCGCAACAGAGGCGTGGGGGGCGGGGGTGAGGGCGGGGGCAGTGGCGGTGCGGCCGATGTGATGCGTGTGCACGCATGGAGCGCGTCGCTGCTGCAGCCCGACGTGCACGACAGCAGCGCATCACAGCAGCCGCAGCAGCAGCAGCAGCAGCAGCGCCCCAGCGATGCACCACCTCCCCCCCCCGGCAGCAGACCCATGCATCCCAGCAGCGCCAACCGCACACGTGCACGTGAGGCTGCTGCTGCTGCTGCTGCTGCTGCTGTGCTGTCGTGCCTCGCTACTGCACGTGCACGGGAGATCACGGGAGATGCGTCAGGAGCAATAGACGCGGGCAGGCGCTCGGTGTGGAACGCAACGGGCACGGGCGCGGACAGCTGGCAGGCGGGCGGGTGGCGTACGCGGGCGTGTAGCGGCTACCTTCGCGCGCTGCTGCTGTGCCTGCGTCCCCTCGTGGGCAGCATCGGAGGCGGGGGTGGGGGCAGCAGCAGCAGCGATGCTGAGGTCATCGACGCAGTGCGGTCCATGCTACGTGCTGCGGCCGCGTCGCCGGTCGCATCCCTGGCTGCTGCGGCTGCCGCTGCTGATGCGAATGCGGACGAGAACTGCGAAGAACTGTGAAGTCCACACTTTTCACACTTCCGGACGGCCAGCCAGGCCCGCGTCCGGGGTCCCAGACGCAGTCGCCACCTCACGTCCGGTTTCCCGGACGTCGACCACCATCCTGCTGAGGGATAAGGGACTGACCAGACAGACAAACAGAGCAGTGGTCTGGAGTCAGGACTGAGAGCCAGCATCTGAGTGGCTGTGGTCAGACGTGCCAGCCTATAAAGGCTCACAAAAGATGCTGGAATCTGTGTAGTAAGATTCTCGGTAAAGCATCTGAAAAGCATCAGGATAAACAGTAATGTCCTTTGCCTTAGCACAACACTTGGAGTGCTCTGCTCAATCAGTCAGATCAATTGTGTGCATCAATTAGTGCACGAGAAGGCTGTGTACTACAGCTCAGCACATCCCCCTGCACGGCCCTGGTGTGTGTGTGTGTGTGTGTGTGTCCCATGTGCGCCAGCTGCTGTTGTCGCTCCTGCCTTGGATGCGTGACTCGCTGACGGTTGCGCAGCAGCAGCAGCAGCAGCAGCAGCAGGCAGTGTGGAGCAGCAGGCAGTACTCCACGCCCCCCCTCCCCCCCAGGCCCACACTCTTGAGGGGTGCTGACAGAGGCTCAGCTGTCCCAGGAGCACACGCACGCACGTGCACACAGATGCACACGCCCCCCACTCATGACACTGACGTGAGGCCTGAACAATGGGCGTGGGAGGGGGGGGGCATGGTTCTCCCACCCTTCCACCCTCCCACCCTCCCTCCCTCACCTCCCTCACCTCCCTCCCTCACCTCCCTCCCTCCCTCACCTCCCTCCCTCCATCACCTCCCCCACTCACCTCCCTCCCTCACCTCCCTCCCTCCATCACCTCCCTCCATCACCTCCCTCCCTCCTCCCTCCCTCCCTCCTCCCTCCCTCCACCCTCCTCCCTCCCTCCCCCTCCCCAACAGCAGCACCCCCACCTATACGCACACGCTCACGCGCGCACCCACCGACCCACCCACCCACCCAGGTTGTCTCCGTGTGTGAGGCCGCGTCGGCTGTGTGTGGTGACAGCCCAGCGTGCGCACAGCTACTGGCAGCAGCGGCGGCGCGCCGCGACGGTGGGGGGTGGGAAACAAGCAGGCACACCACACCCTTCCCCCCCCCCACACACATTATACTAGCACACACAAAAACGTCAGCATGTACGCTTGTCAGCATCGCCACACAAACACTTACACACACGCACACACTCGCACACACACACACACACACACACCAGTAGCGCCCTACGTCGGTACGCTGCTACGTGCGTCACACGGGGGGGGGGGGTCGTTTGGCGGGACTACGGCTCGTCACGCCGAAGCGCTGTTGTGTGAAAGGTGTGAAAATCGGCAAATTCACACCTTGTGTGTGTCACACGATCGACCCCTACAACAGCGGTTTCGCTCATGTGTCACACGACCGCCATCATCACGCCATGAACTCACACGACCTCACTGACGCACACGCGCGCACACCCACTCACCCATCCACCCCTGCCCTGCCTGCGCTCGTAGGTCTCTGCTCCTCCGCCTCCTCCGCCTCCTCCTCCTTCCCCTCCTCCTCCTCTCCCTCCGCTCCCCCCCCCCCCCAGCAACCGTCCTCTGGCTGGTCGTCCTGGTCCCTCCCCCTCACCGCATCGACACTGCTGAGGTGCCACCCTCCGGCGCCCGCGGCAACGTGGGCGCGTGTGGTGGACGCGTGCACGTGCGGGGGGGGGAGCAGCCTCGCAGGCGAAGAGCTGTGCGCGGCAGGTGGGGGAAGGGGGGGAGTGGGGAGGGGCATCCAAACACCGTGGGTAGATGGGTGGGTGGGTGGCGCCTCACACAAACGCCCCGCGTGTGGGCGTGCCTGCGTGTGCGTGCGTTTGAGTCAGAGGGAGCCCCACCCCACCCCACCCCACCCCCAAGTGCGCACCCACCCACCCTGCAGTCCTGCCGTCTGCGTGCACTAATGTGGGCATTCCACGTGCACACACACACGCACGCGCACACACACACGCACACCGCACATGTGCAGGCCTCTCTTCCGCCCACCCTCACAGCGCACTGCTGTGGGCATTGCACGTGCGCGCAGCAGCAGCAGACGGCAGTGCTGCCGCATTCGCTGCTGCAGATGAGTGCGAGAGACATGGCCTGGCACGGCCGCAGGTGTGTGTGTGGGGGGGTCATGAGCTGCAGCAGCAGCAGCAGCAGCAGGCAGGGTGCTGCCTTATGCGCCCCGCAAACGCACCGCACGCACCCCCCACACACCCACCCACCCACCCACACCCCGAGACACACATGCACGCACGCACGCGCATACCCGCGCACCTACCCACGCACGCACACACGCACGCACCCCCCCACTCAACGCACCCCCCCACTCACCCCCACCCACCTGCACCCCACCTGCCCCTCAGGGCCTGCCCGCTGCGACCAAGGCTGCAGCCGCTGCCAAGCGTGTGTCCCACGCAGCTGCGACTGTTGCGGTGCGGTTGGACAAGGCCCGCAACAGTGGTGCAGCCAAGGCGGTCAAGGAGGAGGCATAGGAGGAGGATAGGTCAAGGAGAAGGCATAGGCAGGGTCCCTGATCTGGATACGGAGAGGAGGAGGACGCCTGGTTGGGGGGGGACGAGAGGGAGGGGAGGGGGAGGGGGGGAGGGGTGCCTGCGCAAGCGCAACCTCTGGCCGACAGCAGCAGCAGCAGCAGCGGCGGGAGGAGCCCAGCGGCGTAGGGGTGGTGCACGCGACATGCGGCTGCGGCTGCGGCTGGCTGCAGTTGGGTGCGGCCGCCGCCCGTCAGGAGTGGGCCCCCTCGACACGTCACTCATGCATGCAAGTGTGCCCTGATGCCACGCACGTGCGACTGCGTGATGCGAACGACGCGCACGGCCGATCCATCGCCTCACATGTGTGACATGCGTGACACGTGCGCGCAGGCCGTCGCCCCCCCCCCCCCCTCACGCATGCTCTGATGAGAGGGCGTGGACGCTCGTGTGAGGCATGGGGCTCGGCGGGCATCAGCAGCCCCAGGTGTGGGTGTGGGTGTGTGTTTTGGGGGGGGGGGGTGCGAGTGTGCTGCTGCTGCTGCTTCTGTTGCTTGCGGCCTGCGCTGCCTTACCCCCTCCCCCCACCCACCCCCTGACCTGCATGCGCGCCCGTGTGTGTGCGTCCGTGCGTGCATGCATGCGTGCGCGCTACGCAGGTGAGTGGCGTGACATCCCATCCCAGCTGCTCCCCCCCCCCCTTTCTCGCTCCCTCCTGTCGAGGCGCTCCCCCGCCCTCGCGCGCGTACGCATGGCACAGGACAGCGCCGCACGCTCGACCCCCCCTGCCTTCCACGCGACTGCTACTGCTGCTACGGCGCGCATGTGTGCGCGCGCTCGTGTGCGTAGTAAGTCTTTGCAAGTGTGTGCGGGTGCATGTGGGGGGCTTGCGTACGTGCCTGCACTGCGCACTGTTTGCTGCACCCGCAGGCCTACGGCCCATGAAACGGGCCCGGCGTTGCTCTCTGGGAACAAGAGGGATGTGCCGGGGCTTGCGCAGTCTCGGTGTGTGTGTGTGTGGGGGGGGGGGCGGGGGAGGGGAGGAGGGTCTGGGTTGTGAGGAGGCTAGGGGGTACTTTGGGAGTCGCTGTAGTCATCTCAGCATTTTTTGTGGTTCAGGCAGGCACTGAGGATCAGTGTGCGCGCAGAAGGTGTGCGACACAGCACACGCAGTTAGTTCAGTGGCCGGTCTGCCTGCTGCATCTGTCAGGGGCCGAGCCTGCAGGCCAGCCACGCAGTTTGGCACTCGGTTGTACCAGTAGCAGCAGGGCGCGAGAGAAAGGCCAGGCCACACAAGGCATCAAAGGAGGAGCGGCGGGAGCGGCGGGACCCACTGGAGGACGCAGCGACGCTCATCGCGGAATGAGGGGCAACGTTATTAACACACCATCAACGACCGGGACCAAGCCGGACCAGGCAACAACGCACTCGAACATCACCTGTGCACCTGTGAAATCGGAGCGTGTGTAACGAACCATCTTCACCAACAGGGTCTCTCCCTCTAGAGAGATCTGCGCTCTCCACAGATCTGCGCTCTCTCCAGGGTCAGCTGCTGTACACATCTTGCCAGCGCTGCTACTGCGCGCAGCCGCACCCCGACAATGACCGCCAATCGCGCGCCCACGACCACGTGATGCAACATCGAGACCGCAACCACCTCTTTTGACACACTTGCCAACACTGCTACCTACTTGCCAAAGCCTCACGAGAAGAAGCCCTTGATAGCGATTTGTGCTCCTGGGATCCAAGTGATGCAGTACCAGCTCAGCGCGCACATCTGCACAAACAGCAGCACGAGGCACAGTGCCGCGTTCTCCATCTGGGGCAGGGCAGCAGGGGGGGGGGGGGGCGCACCACATGTGTGCGAAGACGCTCCACAACGACCAGCACACACACACACACACGCTGACATCCCTTTCAAGTGTCAGTCCCGTCAGACACACGGGTTGGGGTTCCTCTCTCACCAGGAGCGCGGCCAAGCAGCGTGGCGTGCCCACGACCAGGCTCATATACATGATCGGCACACAGTCATGCCAAAAAGACAGAGCGCACCACCAACCGGCCTTTCCTCCCCCTCTGCTCTCTCTCACCCCCCCCCCTCCCCGTATGAGGCGTATTGTCTTGTCAGCTACCAGCTGCCAGCTCTCACCAGGAATGCCACGAGCAGCGTGCCCACGATTGCAGACAAGAACACGATCGTTGCGAGCATGCGGTGGTCCTCAAACATGCGCTTGATCTGGGCAAGCGGGCCCATGAGGAACATGGTGGAGCCTGCGCAAACGTGTGCGTGCGTGCCACACATCAATGCGGCTCCCGTAACCCCCCCCCCCCATCTCACAAAATACGCCATGCATGGAGCCGGGATCAGCTCAATTAAAAACACGGGACCAATGCGCATCGCCTCATTACAGTGATGACTGTCCATCGCAATGTCTAAGTCGCCAGAAGGTTGCCAGAAGGTAGCCAAAATAATCCTCCAAAATGCAGCCATACCATGGCTTCGATGACCGCCACCAAGGAGTGTGGATCCTCCAGTTCAAACTTTCCAGGCAGATTCAGGGTTTACTCTCATGAGGTGTTTAACTGTGCTCTTGAAGGAGATTCAGATGGTATCGGTCCCATCTCAATCCATGAAGGTTGCTAAAATCCCTGCGTGGGCACATGGTGCACCGTAGGGAGCACGCAGGGAGTTGGGGGGTTGAGGAGGTGGATACCCCCACCCTAGTTACCCCAGGTCACTTCTGAGAGTGGATTCCTGCTCCTCTCATCAAGGCGGTTCCAATGGTGGTCTTCCTGTCGAAAACGGTCCACTGGAAAGAAAGCTCCGAACCCGCCGTAGAAAGCCCTGGACCCCCCTCCTCCTCCCCCCAACTTTGAGCTCTCATATCTCGCCCCCCAGGTGTGTCCAAATTCAAAAATTCTGACGGTTTGGGAACATTCACAGCAAGGAGACAAGATTCCATCATGTGTTCCATTTCTGAGTTTTCTGCCCCCCCCCCCCCTCCCCCCCCTGCCCTAGGGGGTTGAACAAACTGGAGTTTCTGTCGAATGAGACTTTCCAAGTGCGAAGTGAGATTTACAGAAGCCTCTTATGGTTTAGTTTGCATGCTGCAATGTGGAGACCACCTCTGGCTTGGAAGCTATGCAGAAGCTGGGTGGGGCTATTAAGGGGGGCGCATTGAACAGTGTCATTGGCTCGCTGCGCTACGAAATGGTAGGGCATCGCTGAATTATTCGATTCGGTAGCGCCTGGGATGGTTCGGTTGCATGCATGCGTTTGCATGCATGCAATGTGGGGACCACCTCTGGCTTGGAAGGTATGTGGAATCTGGGGGGGGGGCTTCCACTGACACGGCATGCTCCCTGCGCTACAAAATGGTACTCATCATCGGCACCCTCTGTTCACGGCAATTTCAGCCCTGTAATGAGGCGTGGCGGGCTCCGTGTGGCCTTGGTTCATCCGCGCCCCTTTGATGTTGGCAGCAAAACTACCGGTTTGCGATATACCCAAGAGCACTCATGCATGCCTGAGTCGCTTACCGTTCATGTGCATGAACGACACTCTGGAGAGACCCTACACTGTGGGGGAAAGTTTGGACTTGACAGGCGTTACTTGCGGCAATTTTCAGCCGACTACCACCCAACTTAAAATCGGAGCATGCAACTGCGGTGCGGCATTGGTGAGCGCCATCGCCGCGTGGGCCCTGCCAAGTCACAAGTTTTTCTGCTTGCATAGTCGAAAGCTTAAATATAACAGTACTTTCTTCCGACTATGACGCGGCGTGGATTAAGCATGCCTTGTGTTTGGGTGTGGAGAGAGAGAACGAAAGGGAATGCAACAGCGGGAGAGAAAGAGATGGCAGCGCAGGCAGGTGGCATATCTAGTTTTAGGGCATGGGTTTCTCTCCCATTTAGGAAGGGGAAGGGCATGGCGCCGATCCGGTGTGAAAATTCGAAGGTCTTCATTGACATTGAGTCTGTTTCTAACTTCCCTGCCCCCCCCCCCTGCCAATAACATGTTTTTTGTTATTTTATGATTTATAAATAACGTTAGAATAACCGTATGTCGCGGGCTGGCGATGTTATGTGCCGACCCCTACCTTGACCCCTACTCATATATCTGACATGAATGTGTTGTTGCCCCTGAGCTGCCACCAGCCACCTTTTGGACTGGGTCGCATGGCACGCCAAGTGCCATGCAGTGCAGGCCTGCACACGCGGGCAGCAACAGCGCGGCGACCGCTGCACCTATGGTCGCGCCACCCCGGCTGCCCAGTATCATATCGGAAAGGCCCATGCCCATAGATCTGGGGTTCCCTTTCACCAGGTGCCCTTCTTGGGCTCCGAGTGGCGCATTTGAGGGCGGTAAGCCGGTCTCCACACGCCCATAAGGTCACTCATCCCTTGCCAAGTTGGCCCAACTTGGTACTTCAAACAGACGCAGATGGAGTCCGCTATCCAGCGCCCCTGGTTTCGGCCCTATCAGCAGAGTCTCGGGCGTCATCGGTTTCGAAACATCCTTCAGTTTTTCGGTTACTGGTCCCACGGGAGAGGGGTTCCGCTCAAAGCACCTTTGTTGATGGTGGTGGGGCGCATGCACCCTCTACGTGTTGACTCTTCTTCCGTGTGAGCTGTCCCCCGGACCTGGGCTGGCGTCCCCACAGGCAGGCAGGCAGGCAGGCCGGGTGGACTCCCCCCTCCCTCCTCTCTGCCCAACACACCTACCTACCCCTGCACGTCAACGGCACCCTTGATGAAATCGATCGATCCATCCTCCATCTGCCCCCAAAGCATGCACATGCACCAGCACCAGCAGCCTCCCCTTGCTTTGCCTTGCCTCCCCTTGCCTTGATGTGACCCACCCACCAATTGACAGCAGGGATCCCAGTGAGTAGAAGACTGCAAACAGCGGGATGTTGCCAAGAAACAGGAGCGGGATGGCCACGAGGGACAGAACCACGCCGAGACCAACGCACGCACCAAAACCAATCAGGCGCTGCAGGTGGGGGAGGGGTGGGGTGGGGGTGGGTGGGGTGTGCACGGGTGGGGCGCATGGGCGCATGGGCGCATGAGCGCGACACACGCACACACACACACACACACACACACACACACACAATGGCCCCCCCCCTTCCGGGCGCGCCCTGTCCCGTAGGGACGCCCTCTAGCACCCCCACTCCTGCCCCCACCCCCACCCACAGCTGCACCTGCTTCATTGAGAGGTTGCACCCAGTCTCCGCCTGTGCCAGAAGCGACTCATCCTGGCGATCCGCCTGCGTGCGCGTGTGCGTGTGCGTGTGGGTCAGTGGGGTCCAGTGGGGGTCAGTCGGAGAGGTGGGCGCTGGGGTTCCAAGGTCGAGTGAGTTTTAAGAGGGGTGGGGCGAGGGGAGTGTTGTGATGATGTGTGCGTGTGCGTGTGTGTATGTGTGCGTGCGCGCGTGTGTGTGTGTGTGTGTGTGTGTGTGTGCAAGTGTGTGCAAGTGTGTGTGTGTGTGTGTGCGTGTGTGTGTGTGTGTGTGTGTGTGTGTTATTGTTAACTGAAGCGCACAGCACCTTCATATTTGCCGCGTTTTGTACCCGGCCCATCACGACAGCCAGCTGCGCGGAAGCCATTTCCCTCTCCTTACGGCTCTCTTCAGCACCCACTCACGAACAGTGCTGGGTGGGAAGCAATCAGGCGGAGGCAGCGGCCAAGGGGCCTTTTCGCCCTTCCAGTGGGTGAGTGTCAAGGGCCCTGCTGGGTTGAGGCGTATGGCGGGAGCGGTGCAGCGTGCGTGCATGGTGACTGACCGGTGTGGGGCACGAGTTGGAACGCACCCTGGATGCATGCATGGTGCATGGAGGGCGCGGTGATGCATGGTGGGTGCATGGTGGATGCATGGTGATTCTGGGAACCACCTGCAGGAAGAGAGGGCCCCCCGACGCTGTGTGGGAGAGGTGTGGAGTTACTGCGCTCTGGAGCGCAGTGGCGCAGTGGCTCTTTTGGTTCTGAGCAGGAGAGGTGTGGGGTGTGGCTTCTTCTTGGCGTCCTTGGAAAGACCCAAATCACGCTGCTGTTGCGAGCACGACGTGGCACGACACGCCACTGTGGCCAGACCACCACGAAGCTCAAGATGAGAGTCAAATTCGGCTTGTATTCTTTCCTGAGCGTTCTGGCGAGTGCGGCTGTCGTGTATCATGCCTTCGCTACGCGAGAGTACTTTTATCCGAGCACGGTGTACCTGGGAACGAGCAAAGTCGCGATCTCAGTGTTTGGGAACCTGGGCTTCGTGGCCGCCATGTGGCTCTACAAGGGCCTGGTCAAGGTGGGGGCGGCTCCACAAACGGGTCTGAAAGGGGCCCCGCGTTGAGTCGCCGGTTTGAGAGCTTGTTTCCTTCATGGCACATCCCTCGCAGGCATTCCTGGGCAACCTGCGCGAGCTGGAGCAGGAGATGATCCGGGAGAGGCTGAGCAGCGCCGTGATGGAGTCGCTGCTGGCACTGACCATCTTCAGGGAGGAGTTCGGGCCGGTGAGTGGGTGCGCGCGCGGTGGTCTGCATGCATGGCAGCATACATGTTCAGAGCCACAGCCAGGGCTGCAGCAGCGCGCGTCAGAGGGCGCGGCATCGGGGTAGACGCTCCTGCATGGCGGGTGCATGGCGGGCGCATGGGCGTGACACAGGGTGCTGACCCCCCCCCCCCGCCTTTTCACACTGCCCCTCTCGCAGTTCTTCATCTCCATGTTTGCCGTCCTCATGTTTGTCAAGATCATGCACTGGCTTGTGCAAGACAGAGTGGACCACGTGGAGGTCACACCCAACGTGTCTGCGCTGCAGCACCTGCGCCTCATCGCGCTCATGTGAGTCGCTGGCTGACACAGATTACATTCCTGTATATTGTACAGTTGCAGCATGGAAGGCGACTGCAATGTGACACATCGCCTTGCATGGGCATTTGATGTCACACGCAAACCGTGTGTGCAGCACCTGCGACTCAACACGCTCACGACAGCCAAGTCGGTCCACAAACGAGTCTGCGTTGTGCAGGGCGCGGTGCAGCACAGCACATAAACGAGCACACACACACACACACACACACACACAGGTCGTGGAAGTATAACGTAAACGTTGGCCCGTATACCGCATACTACCGCATAACGTACGCCGTATACAGGGCAGGGTTGCACGATACGCCGTGGTTTCCGTTTTTGACCGTGTTCCGTATCGTGTTTCCGGAACACAAAAACACGCTACGGAACACGGTGAATGGCAGAAGTGTGAACGGTGGAAGTGTGGCCGCCGTAAAACCACAATCCTACGCCGAATCGAGCCCTTGAAGATCCTGAAGCATTCTACTCATCAATGGCTTTCCATATTCGTTGATATCACTTGCTTTGACCAAATGGTCTAGCAACAGTTAGTCAAACTGTATTGTCGTGAAGCATTGACCTGGCTATAGCTCCCTGCAGATTTGGTAGTTTATTTGACTTGAACCTATGGACACCCTTCATGAGTAGACTAGTGATGTTGGTGTGGTGCATCAGATGGAGGAGGTAGAGGAGGAGCAGCCGACATGGACTCCGACCGCGGCAACCTAGGCCTTGGCCTAAGGTGCTCATGAATATAGGGTGGGGCTACTACCGTCCATATTGTTAGCCTTCGCGGGGGGGGGGTCGAAATGCAACGTGCTACAGCACGAAAAGTAGTCAGCGGGATGGGCGACGGCGTGGCCTAGACCAACGCATGCTCCGCGGCGTGTAACACGTTGCATAAGAAAAGGATCCGACAGGGAGAGTTTACTTAATCGACGACGCACAAAACTCCGCCGATCGGCCCGAAACCGAGTGCGATGGATAGCTGACTCCATTCCGCGTCTGTGAGCGTCGGTAGCACCTCGGGGGGCCAAGGGAGGAGGGAGTTATGGCCTGGGGCGTGTGGGGTAGTGGCAAACCGACCCCAAATGCGCCACGCCGAGCCCAAGATGCGCACCTGGTGAAAGGGAACATCAGATCTCCGGGCATGGGCTGTTAGTATATGATATAAGGCAGCTGTGTGCAGAGCGGCGCGACTGGGGGCGCAGGGAGCGCCGCGCTGTTGCTGCGCGCGTGTGCGCGCTGGCACTGCATGGCGCATGGCGTGCTCATGCAACCCAGTCCAAAAGTTGCCCGACGGCCGCACTGGGGCAACAAATCAATTTCATATGATATTTGAGCCATGCTGGGAGGGAGCGCACGCAGGGAGAGGCGCTGGGCACTGTTTCGTGGGGCCTGGTGGGTGTGGGCAGGGGGTGACAGACGGCCCAAGGTCCACGCCCTAGGGCCCCGGACCCGCCTGTACAGCAGCGCAATGCCATATAATACGAATATGGCGTCTCTCCAGCCGCGGAGGAGGCCGCGGGCCGTGTTGTCGCGACGGCGGGGGTCGCACTGACGGGCAGGTCCCCGCCCCGCGCCCTGGGCCTCCCGCTGCCCCACCGACGCAGGGGAACTCGGTTGGATTATTAGAGACGCGAAGCGCGCTCGGAAACCGGGGCGGGGACCCAAGGGAGTGAGCTAAAGTTGAGGAGCATCGTTTTGGGGGATTCAGTCAGAATAGCGGTGGACCCTTTGTTGCGGGCCTAAAATTATTTTTTAATTCAGCCGCAGGGCTTTAAGGCCAAGTGGAACATTTATTCCGCTGGAATGCGCATGGTTAGATCACCCGTTCTGGTCCGTCTGATGCTCGAACGCTCCTGGAACAATTTCAGCGTGTTACCGAAGCCCTAACAGCCCCCAATGGCACCCTCTGTGGGTCGAATTGTCAACAGGCACAGGTGTGTGTGTGTCGGGGGGGGGGGGGCACAGGGAGGCTGCACAGCGGGCGGCGTGCGTGCGCTGTGAGACTAGTGGCAGTCAGCGGGCCACTCAGTGGCAGTGCCAGTGCTACAGAGCACTACTCAGTGTCAGAGGCAGAGCTGTGTTCAGGAGTTTGGACTCTCATGTGTGTGTGTGGGGGGGGGGGGGGGTTGCAGATGTTGCATGGGCGCATGGCACATTCTGCATGGGGAGCGAGAGCATGCGTGCATGCCACAGGCTGCACTAGTAGCAGGGCTCGTCATCGTGGCAAGGACGACGTGTTGTGACTGGAATGGACGCTTTACGTAGGTTTTGAAGTTGATTGGAACGGAGCCAAGCCGTTTACAGCCGATCGGCTCTATTGCCGGATAATCGAGGACCCTACTGCTGGGGGTGCCGACGAGTTATTTTTGGCTGTTGCGCACATCGTTGCGGGGGGGTCAAAACGATAATTATACGCAAAGGCTAACCGCCCGGACGGTAGTAGAAGACTATTTATGTTGCTGTGGCACATGCTTTTTTGACGCCACGGTGTTGTTGCGTGTGCTCACGCATGTTTGTGGTGCTAAACTGAAAAAACGTGTTCTACTGTGTTCTCCCACCGTGTTCACCCCAAAATGACTGTGTGCCGTATCGTATAGTGTTACCGTGTTCTCTACTGTGTTCTGTGTTGTGCAACCTTGATACAGGCGTAACGTGTATACCCTTGATTCCTTGATCCGAGTGAGATGGGTAGGGGTCGGCAAATCACATCGCCGGCCCGAGAAATAACGTTATTGTTATGTTATGTCATAACAAAATAACATAACATTTGCATGTTATCTCACTGAAATCCTTTTTCCTTTTCCCTGAGACTGGTACACTAATTCGCGGTGATGTCAGGGAGCGTGCTTCTGGTGTCCAATATTTGGCCACCCCCACCCAAGTCGAGCACACCTGCCCCCACTAACCTGACATCATTCAAAAAATCGAAAATTTGAAGACACAATTATCCCCCTAGGAGGCATGCCCGTCCTTATTCCGCAGCCCAGAGCTCGGAGGTTGTACCCTTTAGTCTATGTTTGAAGGGCGTCACGTGTCGTTGCGTGTGCGCGCCACCAGACGCCGTGCCGAGCTGCACGCTAAAACACACAAACTGGCGTTCAGCACGGCATGGCATCTGGACGCGCACACGCAACGACACGCGACGCTCTTGGAACACTAACGTAATGGTACAACCTTCAAGCTCTGGGCTGCGCTAAATCATGCGGAGTCTCCTGGCGGTGAAGCCATCGATCAAAAGTTCGGAATGTTCACACACCATGGGCGTCACGCAGACAAGACCGCGCGCTTCGCCAGTCGAAGGCAACCTTATTGGTATACGTAGCAAGATCGTGGCGCTGGAATACGTTCGGGGCATGTGCCATGGGCCGTGCATGGCTGCCGCAAAGTTGCATGCGCCCTCTCCTCAGGCCCAACAACAGTCCTCCAAGCCTACTATCATCCTAACACGCATTGGGTGCCGCGGGTGGCGGCGGGGCGTGGCAGGAGGGGCGTGTGGGCGTTTTCGGAAATTTCTGACTTGTTTGGCCGACTTCGGAGGGTTGGCCATATACGCGGCGCATGGGGATATGTCGCGCGGTGCGTGACGTTACATATCCCCATGCACGCGCGCCGACATATACGTCACGCGCTCGCGCACATTATGCCCGTACGCGCATTCATTAAGGCAGGCTAGGGGATCAGTGCAGCAAGACCCGACTTCAGATCCCCCGGCCTGCACGCAAAGCATGCACGTTTTTGAGGGGGCAGGCTAGGGGGTCACACTGACACACACACGTGCACATGGACCCCCTCCACACACAGGTTGACCCTCCTTGCCGTCGATGCAGCGTTCCTTCAGTTCACGATCCGCGGCACGATTGAGAGCGGCGGACAGAGCGTAATGCTGTTGTTTGCGTTTGAGTATGTCATCCAGGTGGGTGTGTGGGGGAATGGGGGGTGGGGTGTGTGGACAGGCAGACGAACGGACGGACAGGCAGACCGTCAGGACCGATCGACCGACCGACCGACCACTGTGTGCGCACTCCCTCCCTCCCTGGTGTGTGTCGCCACTCTCACTCTCACGAGAGCTGTCGCACACGCCACTCGTGCCACCCGCGCCATGCTGTGCGCCATGCAACCCCGCGCCCTCCGCCCTCCAGGGCACAAACCCCAGTCGTCTGCCAATTCCGTCTGTCCGTCACGTACGTACGTCACATTGATGTGTCGGGGCACAACCAAAACACACGCTGTGGAGACCAACTGGGCAGCCAGGCCGGCCCGTGTCGCCAACCAAGCAACGGACTGCCCCCTGCCCCCCCCCCCCCCCCCCCCCCCCCCTCCCTCCTCCCCTCCCCAGGGCTCCAACATCCTCCGCTCCTTCCTCAAGTACGTGATGTCGATGGTTGACGTGCGCAGTGAGGGTCGCTGGTCGTCCAAGTCGCTCTGTGTCTTTTACCTCGAGCTCATCGTTGACATGCTGCACCTGTTTGTGTACCTCGTCTTCTTCACCCTCGTGTTTTCCAACTACGGCCTCCCACTGCACCTCGTCAGAGACCTCTACTCAACGTTCAGGAACTTCAGAAACAGGGTGATGGACTTCCTCAGGTTCCGCACCGCGACTGCGCGCCTCACACGCCTGCCGGATGCGAGTGCAGAGGACCTGGAGCGCGCAGATGGCGTGTGCATCATCTGCAGAGAGGAGATGCAGGTGTGTGGGGGGGGGGGGGGGCACGCACGCAGGCAGGCAGGCGTGTGGGGAGGGGGGGGTATGTGTAGTGGTGTGTGTGTAGTGGTAGGAGGGGGGGGCAGGGGGGGCGTCAGCGGGGCAGAGAGGGGTCACCAGAGTGGCCACGCGTGCCATGTCATGCGAGCATGCGCGCCGTGTCATCAGAGGCATGCCCCTGCGCGCGCTTTGATGGGTGGCCATGAGAGCGCCACGTGGGCGTCACTAACACCCCACCGGACAAGCCCCCCCACACACACACCGCACTACACCACACCACCACCACCACACACACACACACCAGTGGCTCCGCTCAGGATGGTTGGATAATGCTGGCTGCCCCCCCCACCCGACCCCCACCCGCTTCCCCGCCCCCTCGCCTCCCTCCCCTCTTCCCCAGGGCGCTGGCGCCAACAAGAAGCTGCTCTGCGGCCACGTGTTCCACCTGCACTGCCTGCGCTCATGGCTCGAGCGCCAGCCCAACTGCCCAACGTGCCGGGCAGCGGTCTTCCGGCCGCCGCGCCCACACGCGATCCATGGGGGGCACCCAGGAGGAGCAGCAGCAGCAGCGGCGGGGGCAGCGGGCGCAGTGGACGCAGCAGCGGGCGCAGCGGGCACAGCGGGCGCAGTGGGCGCAGCAGCAGGCGCAGCAGCAGGCGCGGGCGCGGGTGCAGGCTCCGTGCCCGCCTCCTCCTCTGCATCCATCGCTGGTGTGGGTTCCGCCCCCGCCCCCGCCCCCGGCAGCGTTGGCGCTGCCGTGTCCGGCGGCGGCATCGGCGTGCCTCGTGCAGCCCCCCGTGGCGTGATGGTCGCTGGCCACGCTGAGGGGTGCGCATGCGGTGCGTGCCAGGCCATGCACGCGCATGAGCAACAACAGGCGTGGGTGCACAACAGGCGCGAGGCCACGCTGAGGGGGGCTGGTGGGGGTGGCGGTGTCCATGCTGGCGGGGGTGGCGGGGGTGCGCATCCTCCCCCCCCCTTTGGCATGCTGCAAATGCCCCCGCCCTGGGGTGTGGCGCCGCCCATGGGCCCCATGGGGGTGCCGCCACCGGCAGGCATGATGCCTCCCATGCATGGTGGCCTCCCCTGGGGGATGCCACCCCCACCCCCACCCACCCCACCTCCAGGCATGTTCCCTGCCAGCGCTGTCTCTGATGGATCCGGAGCGCTGCCCTTCCCCTACCCGCACCCTCCCTTCATGCTCCCCTGGCTGCCGTTCCCACCACCTCCGATGATGGCGTTTGCAATGTCCCCTCCCGGCATGCACATGATGATGCCGCCACCCCATGGCATGCACTTGATGATGACCCACCCATCTGGCAGCATGGGTGGAGGGCCACCACCGGGGATGATCCCCACGATGAGCATGGGCACGGGCATGGGCGGGAGCGGCGGCGCTGCTGCTGCTGCTGCCATGATGACGCCGCCATCAGAGCACTTCATCGCAGCAATGGCTGCGTCGGCGGCCGCGGCCGCGGCCGCGGCGGTGCAGGCACCGCCGCCCGCGGTGTTTGCGATGCAGCCCCAGCAGCAGCCGCAGCAGCAGCAGCAGCCCACTCCCACGTCCAGTGCCGCAGCCGCGCTGACTCAGTGCATCGATGCAGAGATTTTCCAGGCGACCGTTGCACACGAGGTGGCAATGGCGCAGCTGCGGGCGCTGCGTGAAGCTGCACAGCTGCAGGCGGCGCCAGGTGCACAGGGGCCGTGTGTGGGTGCGGCCGGTGTGGCTGGTGCGGCAGCCAGCCAGCCCAGGGCTGGCTCACCCACACCCGCGGCAGCCCCAGCAGCGGCGTCCAGTGGCAGCGGCAGCAGCAGCGTTGACAGCGCTGCTTCAATCAACACTGCCACGGCCGACGCGGTCGATGCTGCTGCTGCTGCGCCTGCCGCTGTGTCCGAGCCCGCTTCGCCAGGGCCCACTGGCGGCTCCGGTGCCGTAAGCGCGTCCGGCTCTGCTGCTCCGTCCCCCGCATGGCCGTCGCCGTCGCCGGCACGCCCATCAGAGGACGATGGCGGCGTGGCCGCGGAGCCGCGGCGGCGCAGACTTGCAAAGTTCGAGGCAGAGGAGTGACAGGTAGAGCAGGGGGGGTATCAACTGGGTGGGTTGCCTGTCTCGCCGGGCTGCTTGTCTCGCCAGGACTGCAGTGTTGAGGGAAAGAGCAGGGGGCGCGAGTGGGCACGGTGTGTGTTGTGCTGTTTGGGTTGGGAGCACTCTGGGGCGATGATAAAGTTCCGGCGGACATGTACGGCGAAGGAGGGGGGTGGGGGGGTGGGGGGTAACAGATCTCTTGCATCTAGATGCACCAGACGCACGTGCTCTGTTTATTTCACACTGTAATGCTGCTGTAATGCTCATGTGTATGCTCCAGATGCACCACTCAGTGACTGCAGTGCGGCTCCGGAGCGCTTGATCCCTCAGTAAAAACACAAGCCTTGAAGGCACAGCCGGCTGTGGATTTGTAACAATCCTCTGTGAGCCGGCGCTGCCGGACGACTGGCGCCTGGGTGACCCCCTGCCAGATGGCCACCCGTTCATCGTGCACGGATGACGCCACCTGCTGGACAGCCTGCGCGCGGAGGCTGCTTTGCCCCCGGCCTCCGGGTGGGCACGCACAACGTGCGCGGCCTGCGAGAGGGGCCCAAGCTGGTGGATCTCATGCGCGTCTGGGCGCACGACCGCCGCCTCGATGTGGTGTGCCTCCAGGAGGTGCATATTGCAGCTGATGACGTCGCGAGGATGGATGGCGTCGACCGGTACGCGTCCGGCTGTGCCTACCACCTGGGGACTGAGTCCTACACCTTCTTCTGGGGGGGCGGCGCGGGGACCTTGGCTGGTGTCGCCATCCTCGTGCGGTCGGACCTCGTGGCAGTGCTCCAACCGTTCGTCCAGGCGGATGGCGACGGCCGGCTGATGGTGATGGATATCACGTGGGGTGGTGGGGGCGCGGGTGGTGGGGGTGGGGGAGCTGGAGGTGGGGGAGCTGGGCGGCTGCGCCTCGTCAACGCATACCTTCCGGCCTCGCAGCCGAACCGGCCAGCGGTGCAGGCGGCGTTCATCGAGGAGCGCATCCGACCGCTTGCTGCTGGCCATACACACCTCGTGCTCGCAGGCGACTTCAACTTTGTCGAGAGCCCACGTGACCGCGCCCGCTCTGAGGAGCCCCTCGAGTGGCGCGACCGGCGGCGGCAATGGCAGCGCTGGTGGAGGACTCCCCGCTCCGTGACGCGTACCGCCTCGTCCACCCCATGCAGAGGGGGTACACCTTTAGTGCGTATAATGCACAAGCGCGGCTCGACCGCCTCTACGTGTCGACGGCCCTCTTGCCACGCGTCCTCGGGTGCGACGCGGGGGAGTCGGGCGGGTCGGATCACCGCGTTGTGGCAATGCACCTCTCCCCCCTGGTGCCAGAGGCGCGCGGGCCGGGGCGGCCGCGTGTGCGTGCCCATTTCTGGGCTGATCGTGACCTGGCCGATGGGTTCAGGGCATGGTTTGGTCGGGAGGCAGCGGGGGCACCCACCCATGGCCACACGGAGCTCATGCGGTGGTGGCAGGCTTTCAAGCCGCGCCTGGCTCGCGAGGCCCGCCGCCTCGACGGCGACCTGGGTCGGCGTCGAGATGCTGTGTCGGTGGAGGTGGCCCGGCTGCGTGCAGACCTGCAACGAGCGCGCGCGGCCGTTGAGGCGGGGCGCGATGGGCTTGCGGAGCTCGCCGGGCTCTATGCGCTGCAGCGGCGCCTGGACGCGGCGGTGCGGCGGTACGCTCCAGCCCCGCCCTCGTGTGTGCGGCCGAGAGAGCGCGTTGCTGGGGGCATGGCGGCAGCCTTCCGCAAGCCAGCGACGGCACGGCGCGTCGCCGCCCTCAGAGATGCGCGTGGCATCCTCGTCACTGACGGCATGGGAATGGCTGACATCATGGCTGATGCCGTGGCGGCGGTCTCACGGCCGCCACCGCCATCCCCCGCTGATCGGGAGGCTGTGCTGGGGGCGGTGCGTACGCACTCGCCGCGCGTGCCGCAGGCGGTGGCGGACGCAGCGGGCGCGCCTGTTGTCACGCCCGCCGAGGTGCGGGCGGCGGCCACTCACTCCAAGCCTGGCACCGCCCCAGGCCCGGATGGCATCCCAGTGGATGTGTGGCGGAAGCTGGGAGAGCCAGCCTTTGTGCTTCTGGCGGCGGTTTTCACCGCGGTGGGCGCTACGGGTGAGACGCCGCCTGGGTTTCTCGATGGCGTTGTCGCCTCCATCTACAAGGCCAAAGATGCAGCGGATGCGGCAAACTACCGCCCACTCACCATGCTGGGCTCTGACTACCGCATCCTCGCCCAGGTGCTGGCGACGCGGTGGATGCCGCTGCTTGCTGCGGTGGTGGGGCCGGAACAGACTGCGTTCCTCGCTGGCCGCCGCATCTCGGACAATATCTGCCTCACTCAGATGCTGCCTGGCCTGTTGGCTGCCAACGCGGCAGAGGGCGTGGGGCCGACGGGTGCAGCGCTGGCGCTGCTCGACTTCCGCAAGGCGTACGACACCATCGACCGTGGCTGCCTCCTTGCGGTCATGGAGGCGGTGGGCGTCGGTGACGGTGTGCTGGCATGGACCCGCACCATCCTCACGCACACGTACGCGTCGGCCGAGGTCAACGGGTTCATCTCTGAGCCGCGCCAGTATGCGGCGGGCGTGCGCCAGGGCTGCCCCGCTGCGCCAGCCCTCTTCCTGTTCCTGGGGCATGCGCTCGCGTGCTTCCTGCGCACCTGCCCGGCGGTGGGGGTCGAGGTCGTGCCTGGCTGCAGAGTGACCTGCCCCCAGTACGCTGACAACTGCATGCCCCTCGTCCGGTCGTGTGCGCGGGCTGACGTCGCTGCGCTGGTGGAGGCGATGGCGGTGTTTGGCCGAGCGACGGGCCTCGTCCTAAACCTCGGCAAGTGCGGCATCCTGCCCCTGGGTTCGGCGGGGGAGGGCCTGCTGGCGGGTGCAGAGGTGGCTGGGCTGCGCGTGCTGGACGCGGGCGTGTCGCTGGGCGTGCCCGTTTCTGCCGGCCTGCCGCCCCCGGAGGCCGTCACCGGGGTGTGTCGTGAGAGGCTTGCGGCCGCGTACACCAAGCTCGCGCGCTTCCCAATGTCTGTCTTTGGCAGGGGGCACGCGGCGGCGACGTACGGGGTCTCCCGCATCCGGTTCCGGGCGGTGCACTGTGGCATGACTCCGCAGGCAGAGAGCCTGCTCTCCCGGTGGACGGCTACTCTGGTGGACAGGAGCGTGGGGCCGGACCCACCGGCAGCGCTGCCGCGGTGGGCCTCTTCAGTGCCAGGCGCGCCCGCTGCGATGCTCCTGGGGCGGCCGGCGCACGGTAGTTTTGGGGCGCCGGCGTGGCGGGAGATTGTGCACGCGCAGTGGGCCGTCCACCTCGCGTGCCTGTTTGGGGCGTGGGCGGCTGGCGCCCCCCATCTCCTGCTGTCGGCCCCACGGGCCGGCGATGGTGGCGAGGCTGGTGGCGGCGACGGCGGCGGAGGTGGCGGCAGCGGGGGCGGCGGAGGTGGCGGCGGGGCACAGCCGGAACAGCAGCCCGCGCCCCCGGCTCAGCCGGCATGGGAGCCGCTCATGGTGGAGGCGGTGCACCGCCTCTGCCCGGGGGCCCACCCGAGCCTTTTTGTGCTTATGGCGGGCCTCGCGCCTGGGCCAGGCACTCTGCCAAGCGGCCTCGTTGGTGAGTGCGTAGAACCGGCTGTGAGCGCGGCGCTGCTGGCTGGGCCGATGCGGCGCATGCTCAATGGGGGGCAGGCCCTGGGGCCAGTGGCGCGCATCCTGGGACGCGTGCAAACAGTTGAGCTGTGGGGGGCGGAGGCGCCGCTCTGGGCAAACCCCCTCCTCCAGCTGGAGCTGCCGGCTGCGCAGCGGACGGTACAGTGGCGGGAGCCCACTGGAGATGCGGCAGGGCATGCGCTCTTCAGCTCGACCGGTGCGACCTGCTGGCGGGTGGACGGCCTCGCCCGCGTGCGCGACGCCCTCCCCGGCACACGGACGGTCACAGACCTGTGTGTGCTGTGGGCGTGGCTCGCTGCTGTCGACATGGTGCGCAGCACACGCACGGTCGACCACGCATGCCTGGCGGTGTACGCTGCCGCGGATCCGGAATGCGCGCCGCTCGTGCTGGGGCAGTTTTGCGCAGCTCTGGCGTGCGGCGCCTATGACGGGGGCAGTGTCTGGAGGGCAGTCCTGTGCTGCACCCTTTTCCCAGGGGTGCCGCCGCCAGTGCTGGGGGGTGGGCCAGATCTGCTGTGCGTGCGGCGCACGCTCGACCCCCTGTTCACGGCAGTGGCGGTCGTGCTCGCGGCAGTGCCCTCAGCCTGGGTCGAGGCGGCAGCTGGTGGAGCTGCCCTCACTCTGCTCCGGCCGCTCCGTCGCTTCCAGCCCCTCCCTCGCGCGGGCGAGCGCGCTGCTGTGGTGGAGATCCTGCGGCTGGTCGGGTGGCAGCTGCCGAGTGTCATCACGCCGGCTGGATGGCAGCGTGGGCGGCCTGGCCTCCGCTCCGCAGCTGCCAAACATGCTCCCCTGCCTGCGGGGGGCGGGGCCGCGGGCGAGCCCCGGTGGGTTGGATTTGCGCACGGCCCGGGCGTGGTCGGGAAGCTGACGTGCAAGCTAGCGGTGGCGCTTCAACTGCGGGCGGTTGTGGACGAGCGGCGAGTGCGGCGGGCAGCCACGGTGGAGGCGGCTCTGGCGCTGGACTGCGGGATGCGCGGAGGCCCCCGTGCAACCGACGCTCAGGTCTGCGTGGGGCTGCGCACCCTGGAGGCGGCGGTGCCAGGGCTGTGGCGGCTGCCGCTCCTCAGCGCCTGCAAGGAGCCCATCTGGCGGCTGTGGGTGAGTGGCTTTCACAAGCAGGCTGCGCTTGGAGTGCCCGAGTGCCCGTGCGGGTGGCGGTGCCGTGAGGAGGACGGGCCGCCGGCGACGGCGTGGCGTGCGCACTGCTTCTGGGGATGCGCGGTGGCGGAGGCGGTGGTGGTGGCGGTTGCTGCTGCCCTCCCTGCTCCTACGCCGGTCATCACGTGCTGCCAGGTGTGGCTGCTGCAGCCTCCCGCTGGGGTGCGTGCTGGTGTGTGGGCTGTGGTGGCAGCGCTCATGGTGGACGCTATGGAGCGCGGCTGCCGCCACCTGTGGCGCATCACGCGTCCGCGTGATGGTGTGCTGCCCCCTGATCGCACGATGTCGGTTGAGCGGGCGGGGGCGCTGGCGACGATGGACCTTTGGGACGCGCTGGCGTCCGTTGCTGAGGGCGGTGTGATGCCGCGAGGTTGGGCGGGTGTGGTGGGCCCGACCCACCCCTATGTTGGAGTGGTGGACGGCAAGCTCACTCTGAACAAGGCGTCCTAGATCCCTGAGGGGACGAGTTATGTGAGGGGAGGTAGCGCCGCACGCGTGCGCTGGCGGGATGAGTTGTGGCTGCTGGGTAGAGTGTTGTGGTGGGTGTGCGCACCTGCTCCGCTTCCGGTGTTTTGAGGGTGGGCTTTTTGGTCCCTTTATGGTTTTATACCTTGGGTCCGCCCTCTGGCCATTTGAGGGGCTGGGTGTGCAGCCTGCACAGTGGTGCTGCTTGCTTGGCGCCCGCCACCAAGTGTGGATGGCGTTACCGTGGGCTACTTGTAGCTTGACCTTTTGTGGGCCTTGAGCCTTGTTTCTCTAAGTCCCACTGGAGCTTTGGAACCGTACGTGTGATCGCCAGAAGTGGATTGTAACCAAACATCATCGATTTATGGTTTTATACCTTGGGCCCGCCCTTCATCCATTGGAGGGGTTGAGTGTGGAGCCTGCACTGTGGTGCTGCTTGCTTGGCGCCCGCCGCCGTGTGTGGATGATGATGATCATGATGAGTGTGGATGGCGTTGCCGTGGGGCACCCCCCCTTTTTCTGTTGGCAGGTCTTCAGGACTGCTTCATCTAAGTCCCACTGGAGCTTTGGAACCGCACGTGTGACCGCCAGAAGTGGATTGTAACAAACTCATCATCTGTGAGCCCACAGTTGGGTTCGCCGCCCCTTAATACAAGTTGCTCCTGCTGTGAGTTAGGGGCATCAGCAGACCCCAGCAGGCCAAACAGGCCCCAGCAGTCTGTTTAGCCCCTCCCGCCGGGGGGGGCTGCCTGCGCGTGTGGGCGACACGTCGCTGCGCCGCAGCTTCGTGCTGTCCATCCCGGTGGCACGCGGCGCCAACTGGTTCCTCGCGGGCGGTGGCAGGCGGATGGATGAAGAGGAGGCGACGGCGGCGGCGGCGGAGCGGATCGCTGCAGCTGCCGAGGACGGCACCAGCCTGCCCGTCCGCCTGGCTACGGATGTCGTGCGCTTCCTCTACGGCGGCACCGGCCGGCGGGAGCCGGCTGATGGTGGCGTCGTGTCCGCGTCGCTCCTCAACGCCAAGCCTGCCGTCGGGGGCATCGGCGTGGAGCCACGCGGGGGCGGTGTGCTGCGTGTGCTCTTCACCGTGGCGTCTGACGCCGTGGCCGACACTGTCGTGCGCTGGCGCCACGAGCTGCGCCGCTGCGTGGACTCGACTGCAGTCTTCGACATCCTCAGTGACCGCGAGGAGGCGCAGGACCAGGCGCTGTGGCCCGCTTTCCTCGCCGCCAAGGTTGCGGGGAAGCGGGCGCAGTTCCACCGCGCGCGCCTCGTCGCTGACGGCGAGCGGGTGCCTGCACCTGCTTGCTAGATGGCATTCCCTCTGGGGGTGTTTTTGAAGGGGAGGTGGCGCCACACGCGTGCGGTGGCGGGTGCGGTGTGGTCGCTGAGTAGAGTGCTGCGGCGGGTGTGCTACTAGCCCCGCTTCCGGTGGTCTGGGGGAGGGCTTTTTGGTCCCTTCATGGTTTTATACCTTGGGTCCGCCCTCTGGCCATTTGAGGGGCTGGGTGTGCAGCCTGCACAGTGGTGCTGCTTGCTTGGCGCCCGCCACCAAGTGTGGATGGCGTTACCGTGGGCTACTTGTAGCTTGACCTTTTGTGGACCTTGAGCCTTGTTTCTCTAAGTCCTACTGGAGCTTTGGAACCGTACGTGTGACCGCCAGAAGTGGATTGTAACCAAACATCATCATCATCATCTGTTGAGCAGACACAGACTTTGAACACACGTCACACACACACACACACACGGATACGGTGTGGCGCCTTTGTGCGTGTGGCAGCGCCAGCCCCCCGTCGATGGCTGCACGCGGGAGCGAGGCTGCCCGGTTGGTTGGACGCCTCGCGGGCACCGCCAGGCTGCTGGGACGCTCGTGTCAGCGCTCATCGAGCCCGCCCTCCGCCCTCCTACCCGATGGCGGCGCCAGGTGATGCGATGCGGGATTTGTGGCACTGCCACCACCACCCTGCGAGTACGCGCAAGCGACGTCACATGCATGCCATGAAACCTCTGCGCCACCCTCTGACCGCACGGCGCGCCCTCGCTGCAGCTCTGGAGGGGTATTCCGGATCGGTGCGATCGGCAGCCTGTGGGCGGCGCAGGCGCGCATGTACGCCGCATGTGAGTGTGGGGGTGGCTGACGCATGGCTAGAGCACTAGGCACGCATGCGGCCCTGGCGCCGTGGGCGTGCACCCTAGTCATCGCCCACCATCACATGCCCGGCGATCCATCGGTTGGCCCACCTGTGACGCATGCGCCTGTGCCCCCTGCCCGCAGACCCGCCGCACACAATCATGGCGATGCCGTCGCTATCACCAACAATGGCCGCGGCAAGTGGATATTCGGCTTGCATGTCGGCCCATGGACGCATGCAAGGCGTGACAGCGCAGGCGGCGGGCGCGGGGGGCGTGGCAGGGGCGGTGCATGGTCCATGGACGGTGCATGGTGTGAAAGCTTCACGCTGCATGCGCCCACCCATGAGTAGCACTCACCCTCGCCTTCGCGTGCACTCGCCTGTCCATCAGGGCAACATCACCGCGTGGAAGCTGAAGGAGGGAGACCTGGTGGCGCCAGGCACAGTGCTCGCAGAGGTGGAGACCGACAAGGCGACGCTCGACTGGGAGGCGCAGGAGGATGGGTACATTGCAAAGATCCTGGTTGGTGACGGGTCGAAGGACGTCGCAGTCGGCGCGCCTGTCGCGATTCTGGTGGAGGAGCAGTCAGAGGTCGCAGCGTTCAATACCTATGTGGCAGGCGCCGCGCCCGCCGCCGCCGCCGCTGCCGTGCCCGCTGCCGCGCCCGCCACCGCCGCCGAGACCGCGTCCAAGTGGCCCGCGCACGAGCTCATGACGATGCCCTCACTGTCGCCGACGATGAGCACGGGCAACATCCTGGAGTGGAAGAAGAAGGTGTGTGTGCTTGCGTGTGCCTGCGCGCGTGCGCGCGTGCGTGCGCGTGTGTGTGTGTGTGTGTGTGTGTGTGTGTGTGTTTGTTTGTCAGTGGTGCAGAAAGCCGTGACGCGGTTACGTGCGTCACACGGGAGGGTCGTTTGACGGGACCCCCGCGTCACGCCAGAGCGCGGAGCGCGACGCGTTTTTGTGTGAAGTGTGAAAATCGGCTATTTTTGGCGAAGCCCCCCCTCAGGGGGCGTAGCCCCTATGCTTCATGTTACGAAACGCCCAATCACCTTGCTCCTGCCCATTGCCTGTTACCAAAAACATATGAAACACGTTGCGCGGGTGCAGGGGGGTCGGGGCGCGCGTCCCAAACGTTGGACACAATCTTGCCCGCCATTACCGCCGGGGATTGCCTCGGGTGCATCGCCTCTGCGTCGCCCCCAGCACCCCGCATGCGCACCATACATTTGCATAAATGGATTGGGAACGCGCTGTGGGGTGGGTGGGTGGGCTGATTGCAGGCGAGAGGGGGGCAATCTCGGGGCAATCACGAGGTGGTGACCGGGCCACGGGCTGTCGTGCTCGCCCTCCTCCCCTCCCCACCGCGTCTCTCACGCGCCAAACGTTATGTACCCGGGTAACAGCCGCATTACAGGGGCGGGGGAGGGCCCATGTGGCGCTGTGCGCGAGGGCCGATAGTTACGGAACAGGTTACGGAACCAACCCCGCTTCCCCCTATGCCCCTCAACGCATGGGACTCGACTGCAGCGCAGCATGTGCATTCCTACGTGCTGCTGTGAGAGTGGCGTGTCGCCATGCGTTGTGCCATGCGCGCGCACGCTGCATGCTGCATGGGGCACTGGGCCAGCATGGCGCACACACCTGTGTGTGTGGGGGGGAGGGTCTGCGGGTGCGCTTGTGTGTGTGTGTGTGTGTGCGTGCCGCAACTGCTCAAGGCTCCACGAGGCTCATCCTTGCGGGACAGGTGTGCGCACGCATGTGCGTGTGCGCGTGTGTGTGTGTATGTGTGTGCCTGCGTGTTGTGCCAATGCTGTGCATGCACGTATGTGTGTGTGTGTGTGTGTGTGTGTGCGTGCGTGTGCGTGCGTGTTGACGCGCCCGTTTGAGGGGGAGCTTCGCCGGATTTTCACGCCGCCCCGCGGCGTGCTCGGAACTTGTCACACTTTCGCATCACATGATCGACCCCAATCGCTCCAAAGCGGTCCTGCGGGGGGTGTTCCGCGTCACAAGACCGCCATCCTGCCGAACATTTTCTGCATCACTGGTGTGTGTGTGTGTGTGTGTGTGTGTGTGGTCGATTTCACAATTTTTTGGGGTGCCTATAATGGCGTATTAAACGTATGTGCACGTGCGCGCGTGTGTGTGTGTGTGTGTGCCGAACTGGCACTGCCACTGAGACATGCACACACGCACACGCACGCACGCAGGCCGGCGACGCTGTCGCGCCCGGCGACCTGCTGTGTGAGGTTGAGACCGACAAGGCGACCATGGGGTGGGAGGCGCAGGAGGAGGGATTCATCGCGCAGGTGCGGCAGCTGTGCGGCAGCCAGGCAGCGCCTGTCGAGGCAGCCAGGCAGGCAGCGCCAGCGCCTGCATGTGGAACCCCCCCACCACACACACACACCTCGTTCCCTCCACCCCACGCCCCAAAACTCTCAGCACGCACGCACGCACACACCATTCCCCCCTGCTCCCCCTCTTCTCCCCCCTAGATCCTCCTGCCCGACGGCTCTAAGGACATCCCTGTCGGCACGCCCGTGATGGTCATGGTTGAGGAGGCCGACTCAATCGCCGCGTTCAAAGCCTTTACCGTGGCTGACGCAGCAGCAGCAGCAGCAGCAGCAGCAGCAGTGCAACCACCCGCTGCGACGCATGCGGTGGCTGATGCGCACGCAAAGGCGGAGACACCCCCTAAGGCTGCCGCTTCCACTGCCACTGCCGCTGCCGCACCGCCGCCTGCTCCGGCACACAGCGGCGCACGCATCAAGGCATCGCCATACGCAAAGAAGGTGGGGGCACATCAGCGTGCACACTCACACATGCGCGCGCGTGCACACACACATGCACACACACACATGTAGCAAGCACGCTGTCTCACACACACATGTGTGCTGGCCACAGCCCTGCACCCCCCAAGGCCCCCCACCTGACACACACAAATCCACTTGGTGTAGTGAAGCTGGACTAGCAGAGGGCCAAAGCTTTATGGCCTGCCTCATGTGTGGGTGCGGGTGCATGGTCCCGCTCGTGCGCGCATGCATGCCATGCACACCTGAGGCTGCCCAAAGGCCTTGACGGCCCCCGGCTTGGCCCAGGCAGGACTAACGTACCGTACGCGCGGTTAGCCTTCGCGAATATGTATTGTTTTTATTGCCTCCCGCTCGATTAACGGAGGCGCGTTCTCGTCGCCGAGCCCTGGACCCAGCAATGCGGCGCTGCTGGTGACGAGGATCTCCGTGCCGCTGACGAGCGGGGTAAAATACGACTGGCCTGGCTCCTGCTAGACTGCCCCTCGGTGGAACACTACAAGGAGCGGCTTGCCCGGCGCTGCCATGGCTTGGCGAGTAGCCGCGGCGCTGCCGCGGCCCGTGCTGGGAGACGGCCCTTATCCTCCCCCCATGCAGGACGCCATGCGGCACCGATCTCGACGAGTTGATCGACGAGCGGAGGAGCTGGCGCCCGTCAATGCATGCTGGACATTGGTCAAGATGGCTGCCCGTGGAGGCGGGCTACCATCACGGCTTCAGCGGTGGCGACCGCCGAGGCAACACAGAGTAAATCCGCTTCACCAATCGCAGCGTTCGTCACCGCGCTCATCCTCGGGGTCGCTCGTCTGCCGGTGACTGGCGTTGGAAGGTCTTCAGGCAGCCTCCATGACAACTCTGTCGTCCATGCACCCCTGGAGGGTGGGACCTGGCCATGCATGAGGCATGGGCGCCGGCTGAGCCCCATGCAAACGAGAGCTGGACAGCCATGCACTGCCAGGCGGGGACCGTTCCAGTCAGCGCCAGTCGGCTCTGCCGGCTTGACTGGCCACAAGGCCACTACTGTGACCCTGAGGAAGGTCCTTTCCTATATGCTCCTTGCCAGACATGTCTCTCAGAGACCGCTGTTTGGGGTAGTCTAGCCGGCGGGAGCGGTAGTCTATCGGCCGGGAGCCGACGGTACTCTAGTACTTAAGTGTGCTGGAGTATTGGCGGGTGTCTCTGGTAGAAGAGTAGCCTGCTTAGCTGGAAACCCCGTGTTACTGTTACTGTTACCGTACGCGCGGTTAGCCTTCGCGGGGGGGTTAAAACAGTTTTCTTGTTAAATCGTCCGCGGGCAGGGGGGGGGCAGAACAGCAGATTCTCGACCCCATGATCAAAAACTTCGAATTTTCAAACCGGACCGGCGCCATGCCCTTCCCTTTCCTTAGTTACGTCCATATCCACACCTAACAAAACGGGCTGCGGGGGGGGGGGGTCCAACGGTCTCTGAGACATGTCTGGCAAGGAGCATATAGGAGAGGACCTTCCTCAAGGTCACAGTAGTGGCCTTGTGGCCAGTCAAGCCGGCAGAGCCGACTGGCGCTGACTGGAACGGTCCCCGCCTGGCAGTGCATGGCTGTTCAGCTCTCGTTTGCATGGGGCTCAGCCGGCGCCCCATGCCTCATGCATGGCCAGGTCCCACCCTCCAGGGGGGCATGGACGACAGAGTTGTCATGGAGGCTGCCTGAAGACCTTCCAACGCCAGTCACCGGCAGACGAGCGACCCCGAGGATGAGCGCGGTGACGAACGCTGCGATTGGTGAAGCGGATTTACTCTGTGTTGCCTCGGCGGTCGCCACCGCTGAAGCCGTGATGGTAGCCCGCCTCCACGGGCAGCCATCTTGACCAATGTCCAGCATGCATTGACGGGCGCCAGCTCCTCCGCTCGTCGATCAACTCGTCGAGATCGGTGCCGCATGGCGTCCTGCATGGGGGGAGGATAAGGGCCGTCTCCCAGCACGGGCCGCGGCAGCGCCGCGGCTACTCGCCAAGCCATGGCAGCGCCGGGCAAGCCGCTCCTGAAGTGTTCCACCGAGGGGCAGTCTAGCAGGAGCCAGGCCAGTCGTATTTTACCCCGCTCGTCAGCGGCACGGAGATCCTCGTCACCAGCAGCGCCGCATTGCTGGGTCCAGGGCTCGGCAACGAGAACGCGCCTCTGTTAATCGAGCCCCGCGCGCGCGTACGGTATGTAGGAACAATACTTAGGCTAGCCAGACACCAGGCATAGGCCAGCATCAGCTCCATTGGCTCTGGGCTCTCACTAGGGGTGAAGTGTGCACCCCGTAGGCCCCTCAAGGCCGAGGCAGCAGCCACCACCGTACATTCCTCACACATATGACTCGCAACATGAAACTTTGAAGGAGCACGGTGTGTG
This sequence comes from Chlamydomonas sp. UWO 241, assembly GCA_016618255.1. Taxonomy (NCBI): domain Eukaryota; kingdom Viridiplantae; phylum Chlorophyta; class Chlorophyceae; order Chlamydomonadales; family Chlamydomonadaceae; genus Chlamydomonas; species Chlamydomonas priscui. The sequence continues at coordinate 465,883 of VFSX01000097.1, read as the reverse complement.
TGTGTGTGTGTGTGTGTGTCGTGGGTCCCCACATGCAGGTTATACCCCAAAGCTCTCTATGTAGACGCTCCATCGTAACACGATGTGACGTTTGCCCCCTCCCCCTCCTCCCCCCCCTCCCTCCACACGGACGCCACTTGCAGGTTGCTGGCGAGGCTGGCGTGTCGCTAGTGGGCATCGTGGGCAGTGGTCCGGGCGGTCGCATCGTCGCAGGCGATGTGGTGGCAGCGATTAAGGCAGGCAACGCAGGAGCGCCCGCCAGTCGTGCCGATGCACCGCACCACGCGTCTGCCACCAGTGCTGCTGGCATGCCTGCTGCGTTGGACGCCATGCCAGCGCTGGCGGTGCTGCCTGTCAGCACCGCCACAGCGGCATTTGTCGATGTCCCGCACACGCAGATGCGGCGCGTGATTGCGCAGCGTCTGCTCGAGTCAAAGCAGACCATCCCCCACTACTACCTCACTGTCGAGTGCCGCGTGGATGCGATGATGGCGCTGAGGGAGCAGGTCAATGCGGCGGCCGCAGCTGCAGCAGCGGGCGGGCCCAAGGTGTCGGTCAACGACTTCGTGATCAAGGCCGCCGCACTCGCGCTCAAAAAGGTAGAGGGACGGGACGCATCGCTCCCCCCACCCCCCCCCACCCCCCCGTCTTCACACACACACACACACACACACCCACACACACACCCACAGACTCTCTCTCTCAGACACACACTCAAGACACCCAGACACACAAACTCGGGCAAATACACCCACCCACCCACCCACACCCACCCACACGCAGGTACCCGGCGTCAATGCAAGCTGGCAACCCGACTTCACGCGCCAGTACAGCAATGTGGACATCAGCGTGGCTGTGCAGACGGCGGCAGGTGTGTGTGTGTGTGTGTGTGTGTGTGGTGTGTTGCGGCGTCAGCACAGCAGCGTATGCACGCCCGCACACGGGGCCCACTCGCCCTCTCGCTCACTCGTGTGTGCGTGTGCGTGCGCACACCCGTTTGCATGCACAGGCCTGCTGACTCCAATCGTGACGGACGCCGACCTCAAGGGCCTGGGCGCAATCAGCCAAAACGTCAAGGCGCTCGCTGCCAAGGCCAAGGACGGCAAGCTCACGCCGGCAGAGTTCATTGGCGGCACGTTCACGATCTCCAACCTCGGCATGTTTGGCGTGAAGCAGTTTGCAGCAATCGTCAACCCGCCGCAGGTGCGCTGACGCTAGCTTTGGGGGGCTTCTGTGGTGTGTGTGTGGGGGGGGGCATGTGCTGCCCCCCCCCCCGGAAACCCCACACCCTCGCACACACACATACGCACCCCGACGCACGCGCGCAGGCTGCCATCCTTGCTGTCGGCAGCACCGACACGAAGGTGGTCGTGTCTAAGGCCGGCGGCTACGAGTCCGCCCGTGTGATGCACGTGACGCTGTCGTGTGACCACCGCGTGATTGATGGCGCGATGGGCGCTGAGTGGCTGCAGGCGTTCAAGGGCTACCTGGAGAACCCATACACGATGCTGCTGTGATGGGCATGTTGACGAGAGGGAGAGTTAGATGCGCTAGGAGAGCTTGTGGGTGCGGGGTGCGTGTGTGTGTGTAGAGCATCACTGCTTGCGCACACAGCAGCAGCAGACATACCCAAGCCCAAATCCCCATGGCTTTTGTTTGTGTGTGTGGTGGGGGTGGGGGGGTCTGCAGAGGTACACACCCAGGCAGCTCGCTGTGCCACCAATACGCTCCCACTAATTCGTGACCGGGAGCGCAGGTGGGACCCCTCAATGGCGCCACGCAACGCCCTTACCTCCCGCGCTGTCCGGTTGGTGTTTGTGCTGCGCTGTGTTGGTGAGAGCACTGAGGGCCGCAAACGGGAGTTTGTGGTTTGGGGATGGTGACCCTCGGGACCGCCACGGCCACGACAGATTGGGCACAGCTTGGACACACTGTGTGCCACCCCACCACCACCACCGCACACCTTCTCATGCGGGGCAAAATCAAGTTTCGACCCTGTGCATTACACCCCATGCGCTTGGTGGGGCGCTCTTGTGGGCAATATCTGTGCACCCAGGTTAGAGTAGGCTCCTCCCAGGTGGGTGAGTAGGCTCATTGCTAGGAGCTCCTGATGGTGTGGGTGTTGGATCATGCTGGGTCCTGGACGGTCCTGGGGGAAATCGGGGGGGGGGGGGGGGGCGGGGCTTCGACTCGATCAGGGTAAGATGAGAGAGAGTTACAGATCATACGAGGACGTTGACCATACTGCTGGTCAACGCCGCCACGCTCTGCTCCGCAGCCGCTGCCGCTGCCGCAAGCACCGCTGCACCCAGGCACGACCCGTCGTGCGCGAGTGTGAACTCCACGAGCGCCGATCCTGCTTGCCCATTTGCGTTTGCAAACAAACTACAATTGTAGGGACCTCCGAGCATGATACGGTACTCTGCAAACTGCTCGTACACCCCGCCGTCGAACGCGACCACCGTGCGCTTGTGTGCACCTTCGATGCACTCCCGGAGTGCCTCAGCAGGCAGTGCGCACATGCACGCCAGCGGCGGTGAGGGTCGCGCTGCGCTGCGCGACCATGCAGCAGACCTGGCGCACCGCAACGCGCGCGCCACGGCCCACGCCCAGATGCTCGCAGGGCACGTGCAACACCCTGGAGTGCCAGCGACCTGTCCGCCACGCACGCTGCGAGCGCAGACAAAGGGAACCCGCGCTCGCACGTGAGGGCTGCCGGCACGCGCGGCGCGCCCACCTCACCGCGCTTCGTGGGTGCTGGTCCGTTGGGAGGGGGCGTTGCTGCTGGGTCGGAAGAGGAAGAACAATGGGCGGCGCAGGTGGAGGCGGTGCTGGCGTGGGGTGCGCAGGGACAGATCTTGTTCCCGGGCTTTGCACTAGCTATGCAGGGGCTGTGCAGCAGCTGTGCGTTGGTGACGGCTGTGCACACGTAGTGCACTAGCTGTGCGCGGGCAGTGCGTGTGTGCCGGCTGTGCACCAGCTATGCGTGTGCAGTGCTACTGCAGCGCTCGGGAACAAGCTTTGCACGTGCATTGAGGCGGCAGTGCAGGTGCAGTGCGTGGGTACCAGCTCTGCACCAGCTGTGCGTGTGCAGTGCATATGCAGCGCTGTCGACCATGCATTGCACACGCATTGAGACGGCAGTGCGGGGGCAGATTTTTTTGTTTTGTTTTGCTGGCAGGCATGTGTTACAGTTGAGGTCATGCGTGCACGAGCCCCTGGGCCTAACTACTGCCTACTTGACACGCTAAGAAACATTACGTACCGTACGTGCGTGTGCACAGTGTGTCATTGGCATCATGGCCCTCCAAAACAAAACAAGTAAAGAGACTAAGGTGTACAGTGGTGATGAAGAACTCAAAAGGTAGTGACAGAAAATTATTGATAGGGCTACAGTTGCGTAAGTAGTGATACGGTGGTGGCGAGGGTGATGCAGCTATTTATTTGTTCAAGAGTCCGAGTGCCGCGCGGTGGGCTGCTGTACGGGCTGTTCGTCGCCGAAAACCTCGTCTTCAGACAGGTACAGCACGGGCGCCAGCAGGCCGACAGGGGTGCTCTGATAATGGTGTGTGGAGTGGGGGGGAGGCAGAGATGGGGTTCATTGATCGGGCGTGCGTGCGTGTGCAGAGATGGGGGATGCGTGCTCACACACACAGTGAGTGTGTGTGTATGCGGGGTGGGGCGGGGTTGGGGTGGGGCGGGGTGCGTGCAGGGGTGATCTTTCGTGCGCGCGTGCACATAAATCAAGGGGGGGAGGGGGGTGAATGGTAGCGCGCATGCACAGGGAGTGTGCATGTGGTCGCATGCGCGCATGGGGAGGGGGCACATGCACGCAGTTGGCACGCACGCGCGCATGTGAAGCCGCCGGCGCACCTGGGCAGCTTCAGCAGGCACTTGAGCGTGTGTGCCCAGGGGGTTGGGAGCTGCGTGGGCAGGGGTGAGAGCGCATGCACTTCGCACATGCTGCTGGGCATATGCGTGTCCCATGCGCCCCCTCCCCCCCCCACCACCACCCTGCCTGCCTGCTGCGCGCCCAGCCCCAGGCACACCACCGCATGCATGGTTCGGTGCCCACCGCCACCCACCGTTATCAGCGCGATGCAGACATGAGCGCGACAATAGTGGGCCAGTCGATGCCCGTCACGTCGCGGCGAAGACGCGCCTGTCTCCCAGGCTTGGCGAGGCTGGCGTCCAGGCTAAGCGAGGCTGGCGCCCAGGCTCAGGCGCTCGGGGAGACGGCGCGAGGCGTAACCGCGGGACGTTACCCGCCCCCGCGACCGTCGTCGCCTTGCCGCCCTCGCCGCGAGTCATTGCCAAGGATCAAGGATTATGAGTACATGTGCGGAGCTCGCGTAGAGAATGACAAGCTTGTAGAGGTCAGGGACAGGGGAGCCCATTAGGGTGGAAATTCGCACTGGCAATCGTGGGGTGCCGCCAGGCTTCTCTCCGTCTAAAGAGCTCCGTCTAAAGAGCTGCAGGTTTCATGGATGCCCGCGCAGCATGAAGATGCTGCATACGGTGGGCGCTGGTGATAAGGAGTTACTGTGCATGCTGTTGCGTGCCAGCTGTTACAGTCTGTTGCAGACCCGCCAGCTATAAGTGGTGACTACGTATCCTGATCAGATGCAGGAGAGGAGAGAGTTGTGCACAGTTTTGCACAGTCTGGGTGTGCAACTGTCTGTAGTGTGCTGGGTGTGCAACTGTGGGTGCCCCGAGTTGTGCGTGCGGGATAGTGCACGTGTGTGCTCCCCACGTGTATTGCCAGGGCCTGCACTGCGAGTGAAATGTTCCCAGGGGGGCAACGGAGGGGCCCAGGGGGGAAATGCAGGGGCAGTGCAAGGGCTGCACGTCTGCAGGGTCCTCACCATGTGCACTGCACACGCGTTGCATGCGCACTGATCATGCACAGCCTGCACGGGCACACGGGCCAGCTGTGCAGGTGCGTTGCACAAGAGGGGGCCATGCGGGGGCAGTGCAAGGGCTGCACGCCCGCAGTGCCCCCCCATGTGCGCTGCACACGCGTTGCATGCGCACTGCACCTGCACAGCCCGTACCGGCACGCGAGCCAGCTGTGCAGGTGCGGTGCACAAGGGGGGGCACTGCAGGGGCAGTGCAAGGGCTGCACGTCTGCAGTGCCCCCCCATGTGCACTGCACACGCGTTGCATGCGCACTGATCATGCACAGTCTGCGCGGGCACACGTGCCAGCCGTGCAGGTGCGGTGCACAAGAGGGGGCACTGCAGGGGCAGTGCAAGGGCTGCACGTCTGCAGTGCCCCCCCATGTGCGCTGCACACGCGTTGCATGCGCACTGCTCACGCACAGCCCGCACGGGCTCGCGTGCCTGCTGTGCAGGTGCACAAGAGGGGGCAGTGCGGGGGCAGTGCAAGGGCTGCACGTCTATAGTGCTCCCCGGCATGCACTGCACACGCGTCGCATGCGCACTGCTCACGCACAGCCCGCACGGGTAAAAATCCCTAGCTGTGCGTGTGTGGGGGCTGTGCAGGGGCTGTGCGCCCGCTGCGCACACGCTGTGCCACCAGGCGTGCACAACACACGCACAGCACCTGCACAGCACACGCACAGCCGGCACGCTGCGGCGCAGGGGCTGTGCCCCTGCCAGCACTGCACCCACGGTGCACGCGCAGTGCGTGGCGGCGAGCACAGCCCCTGCACAGCCTGTGCATTCCCCCTGCACTGCCCTCCTCGAATCTGGTAGGGGAACAGCGCGACCGAGGGGTCGCGTGCGTGCGAGAGCAGGATGCGGCGCGCAACCTCCCCGAGGAACATTCCGCTGAGCAGCCTCTCAAACAGGTACACACACACACACACATGCAGCTCCAGCAACTGTGCACAAGGCTGACGCCATGCTCGTGTGCACCACCGGCTGCGGCTGGGAAGTAGACGCCCAGCAGCAGCAGCCAATCACACGTGGTCTGCTGCGTCCGCCGGCCGACGAGGTGGTGCCCCCGCTGTCCGCCTTCAAGCCATCCTCCTCGAGGGGTGAGCCGTCCAAGCTGGCCCGCACATACACGAACATGCACGCACTAGAATACGCAGGCAACAACACACCTGCCCGAGTGCTGGAATGCGCGCTCGTCACCTACGCCACAGGGTACACAACTTGCCCAAGCACAGCGGTTGGTAGTGAACATAACCCAGGCACGTCAGTACGCGTAGGAACCATGGACGCAGCCCTGAGATCCTGCGACATCCAGCCAGTTCCTAGTCACCTAGCCAGGCGGTCCGTGCACCAACTGTTGATCGCCGATCAACCCTGGGATCAACGCAAGCCACGACATCAGCGCATTGTTGCGCCCTTGATCAGCCAAATTTAGTGCCGGTGTGCTCATGATCAGTGCCGGTGTGCTCATGAGCAGTGCCGTTGTGCTCATGATCAGTCGAGCGACGCACTCCTGAGGACTTCCAATCCCATGCCCCGCCTAAACCCTACATATGATTGAGATCAGCCATAAGGCCGCCCCCCCCCCCTGAACGGCCGGCGGTTCATCAGCCGATCAGCCCACTGTGACGATGACGGTTAGGCTGCCCCTCAACGGTTGGTCAGCCCACAATGGCAATGAGCGCGCCGCGCACGGCCGGCACTGAGATCATGACTGTCGAGAAGATGCCGACCATGGAGTACGCGAGCGCGCAAAAGGGAAGCGCCTGGGGACAGGGGGAAGGGGGGGGAAGGGAGGGGAAGGGGGGGGCAGGTGAGGGGGGCGTGCGTGTGTGTGTACAAGGGTCGGCGGACTATATATATAGCCCCTAATAGCATAGTCATTAATTAAGGTTAATTAAGGTGTGTAGTCGCGGAGCGCCGCGGAGTATAGCGTCACTGCGGATGACCTTAATTAAGGTGCTCGCTGGGTGTGGGGGCCGCGAAAGGGACACTTTGGCCTCCCCGCGCGGCAACAGCGAAGCAACGGGACTATGCAAACCCAATGCATCGCCATGAAGGGCGGGAGGTCGCTAAATGGCCGTCATCGACGACTTCCCACACTCGGTTCGACTGCAACAGCCGGCTCGTACTACCTCCGAATGAGGCCCCACCACTTGCGACGCCCCAGAAAGGCATAGAGGGGACGATGTACTTTCATCTGGCGGCGGGATGGGGGGTTGCATGGGGGTTCATGGGGGCTGCACGCATGCAGTTGGGGTGGGGTGGGGAGGCACACAGGTGGTCAGGAGCGTTCCCTGGCTGCCTTGGCACGCTTAGCAGCATAGAGGACCTTAAGGACACCAAAGAGACATGTTCTAATTATAGGTTGGTGGCATGGGTATGGAGCCGCGCCGTGGCGTGCCGTGGCGCGTGCTCCCCTGCCGCAGCCGGCGGGAGCGCGCTGTAGCGGCGGCGGCGGCGAGGGGCCGGCGGCGAGGCGGCGGCGGCGAAGCCCACCCACCCAGCAGACCAGTGAATAGGACAGAGTGGGGTTTTGGTGTTTGGTGTGTTGGGTTTAGAAAGGCGGTGTGGGTTGGTGCGTTGGATGCCTGCAGCGCTGAGTGTACTAGGGGCTTGCAGCGCGTGTAACCTCGTCACGCGAGCGTGTGACTCCGCGTCTCCGCGTCTCCACCGTGCGACAGGGATCTTGTATTGCTCCTCACGGCACAAAACTTCAAAAACATATTCTGAGCACGGTTATGAGCCACATAAGGGGAGTACATAATTGTCCCACCCTCAGAACCCACCTGTGATTTTTTTTAAAGGTTTGTTCTATACCCGCTATTAGCCTGTACACCTTAATTAAGCTTAATTAAGGCGGTCTGGAAAAAGTAGTTGCTATAAGTTGACCCTTATGTGTGTATGTGTGTGCGTGTGTGTGTGTGTGGGGGGGGGGGGCGACCGCAACACAGCCTCAGAGAGAGAGAGACGGTGAGAATGCCCACAGTCAGTTTAGTCAGCGTACAACGCAGCATGCTAAGTTGCAGTGCCTCAGAGGCAGCCCCCCCAAACAGAGTGGCAATTGATCCCCTCACAGCGACGAGTGGTCAGCCGCTATTGACAGATCCCCTCATGTTGACCTCTGTAACGGTATCGCCGTTTTTTGATTCTCTATATGTAACGATCTGGAATGGAATGTGTATGTGTGTGTGGAGGGGGACATACATGGGTTATCAGGGGTCAAAGGGTCCCCATCGCACGCACAAACACACACACGCACACACACAAGGGCCGGCATGGTCGTCTATCCGCCCGTCTTGACACGTGTTGTTGTCACAGGGCAGACAAGTAACACAGGGTTTCCAGCTAAGCAGGCTACTCGGCTACTAGAGACACCCGCCGATACTCCAGCACACTTAAGTACTAGAGTACCGCCGGCTCCCGGCCGATAGACTACCGCTCCTGCCGGCTAGACTACCCCAAACAGCGGTCTCTGAGAGACATGTCTGGCAAGGAGCATATAGGAGAGGACCTTCCTCAAGGTCACAGTAGTGGCCTTGTGGCCAGTCAAGCCGGCAGAGCCGACTGTTGCTGACTGGAACGGTCCCCGCCTGGCAGTGCATGGCTGTCCAGCTCTTGTTTACATTGGGCTCAGCCGGCGCTCCATGCCTCATGCATGGCCAGGTCCCACCCTCCAGGGGGGCATGGACGACAGAGTTGTCATGGAGGCTGCCTGAAGACCTTCCAACGCCAGTCACCGGCAGACGAGCGACCCCGAGGATGAGCGCGGTGACAAACGCTGCGATTGGTGAAGCGGATTTACTCTGTGTTGCCTCGGCGGTCGCCACCGCTGAAGCCGTGATGGTAGCCCGCCTCCACGGGCAGCCATCTTGACCAATGTCCAGCATGCATTGACGGGCGCCAGCTCCTCCGCTCGTCGATCAACTCGTCGAGATCGGTGCCGCATGGCGTCCTGCATGGGGGGAGGATAAGGGCCGTCTCCCAGCACGGGCCGCGGCAGCGCCGCGGCTACTCGCCAAGCCATGGCAGCGCCGGGCAAGCCGCTCCTGTAATGTTCCACCGAGGGGCAGTCTACCAGGAGCCAGACCAGTCGTATTTTACCCCGCTCGTCAGCGGCACGGAGATCCTCGTCACCAGCAGCGCCGCATTGCTGGGTCCAGGGCTCGGCGATGGATGTTCAAATCTGAATGTTGGCAGTGGAGTTTCCATGCCATGCCATGCCCCCCCCCGCCAGTTACGTCTGATTCCACTCAAAATAACCGACCGCGGGGGGTTGGTCCTTTCCCCCCTGAGGGATCCTCCCAAATGTTGATGTAGCTGTCATGCCCGTGGGCATGCATTGGGTGCGCTGTGTTCCTGTTGGGTCATCAAAAGGGGTGGGTCCAAACATACCTGAGATCACCTCAGTGCCTCAGATGCTCAAAACACCCATTACGTATTGCAGGGGTGTGGGGTGTGCTGAGCTGTAGTACACAGCCTATCGTGCACCTCATTGATGCACACTATTGATCTGACTGATTGAGCAGAGCACTCCTGAGCAAGTGTTGTGCTAGACAAGGGACATTACTGTTTATCCTGATGCTTTGCAGATGCTTTACCCAAGAATCTTACTACACAGATTCCAGCAAAAGTCCTTTTGTGTGCCCTTTGTAAGCCAGCACTCCTGGCCACAGACCACTCTCACAACGCTGTCTCTGTCTCTACTGACTCCAGACCGCTGCTCTGCTTGCCTGTCTGGTCAGTCTGTATCCCTTAGCAGGGTGAGGGGTGGTGGTGTGGGTGGGTGGGTGGATGGGTGGGTGGGGGTGAGGGGGTCCCACACCGGGCCGCTTGTGTGGACCACTGGTGCACACGCCCAGGGAGCCGGGATGCTCTGCATACCTCCGATTGGGCAGGGAGTGTGTGTGCTGGATTTGTGCAGCGACACGCATGGTCATTCATGTGGTGTATAGGTCGCGAGCGTGTAAAAGGGGGCTTGGAGTGTGGGGCTGCATCGGGGCGTGTGCCCGCCTTCTGTGGCCAGTTCCACGAGTGGGGGGTTGGGTTGCGCAGCTGCTGAAACCCTTTTAGATTGGTATCAGGTGAGAGTGGTTAGACAAAGCTGCCCACCAAGTGTCAGCTCACGCAGATCAGAACAGGGTGTACTTGCCAGCCTTCCCCGGGGGACGTGAAGTTGGTTTCACGAGATGATATCTAAGCAACGATGAGACGTACGTAGCAGGGGGGTTGCCAACTACCCCCCCACCCCCACCCCCCGCCCCACCCCCGGTAACGTACCTTGATGAATGCAGGTCTGGATACATAATACAGAGCGCCGACCCCAGGTGGCGCGCACCCATCCATCTCCTTGCCCCCCCAAGACCCCCCACCAACATCCCCTCAGTGCCCACCTCTGGCTCGCGCGACGTGAGCGCCGCTGTTCCAAACCCCCCGCCTGTGCCTGCCATGGCAAGGCCGCGTGCGATGGTGTCGCTCACACCCATGGCGTTAAGGATGGTCACGCCTGGGTGTGTGTGTGCGTGCGCGTGCATGCGCGTGTGTGTGCGCGTGCATGCGCGCTTGTGTGTGTGTGTGTGTGTCTGTGTGCGTGTGTCTTTAGAAAGAGTGAGCACGTGGCGTGAGGGAGCGTATGGGGAGGGTGCACGTGCGGTGCTGTTACGCCCATGGCGTTGAGGATGGTCACGCCTGGTGTGTGTGGGGTGGTGGGGTGGGGTCGGGGGTGGGGGTTGGGGTGGGGGAGGTGGGTAGGGAGCGCGGTGGGTAGGCAGGACGAGACGCTGCGCTGTGCCGCACACGCGCACACCACGCACACCACGCATGCCATGCCACGTCCCTCACCAAAGCTTGCGCACACGAGGCAGTTGCAGCTGAGCAGCACGCACACACGCATGCCCCCCCCCCCCTCATGCATGCACCTTGGCGCCCCTTGCCGGCCTGCCCCCTCACCAAAGTTTGCGCACAGGAGGCAGTTGAGCAGCACGCCTGCGGCGGCCAGCGACAGCGGAGCATCGAGCTGGCCGGCGATGGGGAGTGCGAGTGCAACAGTCACACACTTGGGCAGGAGGGCGCGGGAGAGCGCTGCGCATCAAGGGCGGGGAGGGGGGGCGGGGTTAGAGGGGGGAGGGGACTGAAGAGGGAGAGGGAAGCGCGAGAGGAGAGAGGAGAGATCAGAAAGATATACGAAATGAAAGGCAGAAGAGAGAGGAGAGAGGAGAGGAGAGAGTCGAGAGAGTCGAGGAGAGGCGAGAGAGAGGCGAAAGAGAGGCGAGAGAGGCGCGCGAGAGAGAGGCGAGAGGGGCGAGAGGGGGAGAGGGGGGAGAGGGGGAAGAGGGGGAAGAGGGGGAAGAGGGGGAAGAGGAGGAAGAGGGGGAAGAGGGGGGAGAGAGAGGAGAGAGAGGAGAGAGAGGAGAGAGAGAGAGAGAGAGAGAGAGAGGAGAGAGAGAGAGAGAGAGAGAGAGAGAGAGAGAGAGAGAGAGAGAGAGGAGAGAGAGAGAGAGGAGAGAGAGAGAGAGGAGAGAGAGAGGAGAGAGAGAGAGAGAGAGAGAGAGAGAGAGAGAGAGAGGAGAGAGAGAGGAGAGAGAGGAGAGAGAGAGGAGAGAGAGAGGAGAGGAGAGAGAGAGGAGAGGAGAGAGAGAGAGGAGAGAGAGTAAGAGGAGAGAGAGGAGAGAGAGAGGAGATAGAGAGGAGAGAGAGAGGAGAGGAGAGAGAGAGAGGAGAGAGAGAGAGGAGAGAGAGAGAGAGGAGAGAGAGGAGAGAGAGAGGAGATAGAGAGGAGAGAGAGAGGAGAGGAGAGAGAGAGAGGAGAGAGAGAGGAGAGAGAGAGAGAGGAGAGAGAGGAGAAGAGGAGAGAGAGGAGAGAGAGGAGAGAGAGGAGAGAGAGCAGAGAGAGGAGAGAGGAGAGAGGGAGCTGGAAGAGTGAGATGAGAGAGAGAAGAGAGAGAAGAGAGAGTCGAGAGAGCGCGCGGGAGAGCCAGCCGGCACCCTTGCACCAAGCCCGTCCAGACGCACGCCCCCCCCACCACCACTCACCCCCCCACACACACACCTGCGCCTGCAGCATGCGTGTCTTGCACATCAGCGCTCAAGCGCAGGACACGCGCGTGGACACCCGCACGACACCTACGACCGACCGAGCCTACATCAGGGTCCCTCTGGCTGTGCAACCTCTGGCTGTACACTCACTCGAGCGTGCGTGCCACGGGGGCGGTAGACACCACACGGGGGCCTGCAGCTGCAAGCGGCCACCGCAATCAACGCCCCACCCACCCACCCACCCACCCACCCACGCCCTTCCCCAGCACACCCAGTCACCCAGCACACCCAGCCCCCCCAGACTGGACTGGACTGGACTGCAGCATGAGCGAGCGAGCGACCTGGCACACAGCACAGCGCGGAAGGGAGCAAATGACAGCGGACAGAAACCACCGACAGGGCGCCAGAGTCCCCTCACCCCTTGGAAGGCCTCCTCACCCCAAGGCCTACACCGAGCTGGGGTTTTGGTTCAACCACCCTACGTCGAAGCACGCTCTACATCAGCCCTCCCTGATCCCTCATCCCAACATGCATGCCCTCGCTCATTCCTCTACTAGGGTGGTGCCTTCCACATCCCTAGCCAGGGTGTCGGCTGGGTGTGGGTGTCGACGTGGGCCACCTACCCAGCCAGCCAGCCAGCCAGCCACCCACCCACCCGACTGCAGCACCAGCGCCTTGCAGAGCAGCGCGGACGAGAAGAATGAGAAGAGGGACGACGCAGCGGTGGCGCCGAGGATCTCGGGCGCGTGTCGCTGCATCGTCTGCAGTAGGATTGGGTGGAGTGGGGTGGGGTGGGTGCAGGGTTGAGTCAAGTGACAGGGAGGTGGGGAGGGGATCTCGGGCAGGAGTGAGGATCTCGGGCGATTGTCGCCTCCTCGTAGGTGGGGGTGCAGGGTTGCGTTGGGAGGGGGTGATGATGCGTACGAGTCGAGGGTGAGGTTGAGCTCAAGAGGGTGAGGGTTGCGAGTCGAGGTTGCAGCAGTGAAGTCAGCGGGTGAGGGTGCGAGTGATGGGGGTGGGGTGGGATGGGGTGGCGCTGGAGGGTGGAGGTGGTCTCAGTCAGGACGCGTGACACGGGGGGACATGTGGGGCGGTGCTGCGGGTGCACACAGGATCACTGGTTCTTGGCGCAGCATGATCCACACACCGTGCGTGTGCGTGCGTGCGTGTGCTTCGGTGCGCGCGTGTGGTCGATTTTAGGTGCGCCTGTATGTGCGTGTGTGCGGCCTTGCGTTGGTCAGTGTGGAGACCACCCCTGCAGTCATTCGGGCAGTCAAAGGCACCAAGGGTCGGACGAGACTCACAAGGAGCACACATACCTGATCCGCCCACGCAACAAACTGTTCACCACACAATGGCTACACACACACACACACACACGCACACACACACACACTCACGCGCGCGCGCCTCCTCGCGCTGACAACGCGCATTCATGAGCAGTGTGGAATTCACTGACACTCACCACGACTGTACACTGGAGAGCATCACGGTTAACGAGCCAACACGGGCATACACACGTGCGGCAACGACTCGAGCTGGGTGTCGTCGTCGTTGATGCGTGTCCCCATCGCCCACAGAATGACACACACCGCCTGCTAACACAGCAGGCGACCCTGCATACAATTGCTACTGAGCCCATCACTATGCCCAGGGTTGTGCATGCGATGGACACACAGCGATGATTGCAACTCGCCAGGCGGTCCCGTGTCTCAGCGATGTCGCTCGACTCGACAAGGTCGGACAGACGATACGGAGCGCAGCGCAAATGTCCACATTCTCACCGCTAGCACACAGGATAGCCGGGGCGTGGGGTGTAAAGAATCTTCCATATAAGTTCCTCAGCCGTAGGCCCCCCACCACCCGTTTTTCCCCCTGCAGTGGAGACATGGATCACACATACATGAAGGCCTCCACAAGTGGGAAGCAAGGGAGGGGGGGGGGCTGCAGGTGTGGCTATGCACTTTACAAGGTTTGCCAAGGAAGATTTCAAAACCGGTATTTTGCCAAGGATTATGCCGAGGAAGTTCTGTATAGTACAGCGCAGTTCAGCTCCTCCACCTTTCTTATCGCAATCAACCCTCATCCTCACGTGCACGTGCAGCAAGGGGGGTGACCCTGTACACAAGGAGCTCTCCCCGTAGCCCAAATTTGAGGGGGGGTGCCATCGTGTCCAGCTCTGAGACTTGGACAGTAGATCGGCCTCGTGTCGCGGAACAAGGCTGCAATGCGGAAAAATCTGGACACGATGGCAACCCCCCCCCGTAACCGACAGGAGTAGGCTACTTTATTGACGACGGACGAAACTCGGTCGATGGGCTTGAAACCAAAGGCGCTGGATAGCTGACTCCATTCCGCGTCTAGGGGTGCCGGTAGTGCCTCGGGGGGCCAAGGGAGGATCGAGTTGTGGCCTGGGGCGTGTGGGGTAGTGGCGAACCACCCCAAAATGCGCCACGCCAAGCCCAAGATGCTCGCCTAATAAAAGGGAACACCAGATCTCCGGGCATGGGCTGTTAATATAGCCAAGGAGCTGGTAAAGCTCCTTGGCAACAGCAGCCAGGGTAGGGCGAAATTCGGTTTTTGTGTACCCACTTTTGACCCCCCCAAACTCCGTCGAGACAAGCCCATTCCCAAGCAGACTCTGCTTGATTCCAAGCTCCTACTCTTATATCTGCTTCTCACCGACGACGCGGGGGTGGCTCGTGCGGGCCGGAAAACGCCGCGATCTGAGGCTTCGAAATCGTGGCAGCTTCTAGAAGTGAAGCCTCCGTCAGGTCCTTTTTCCGGCGCGCACGCACCACGCCTTGAATTGAAAATAGGCCCACTTCCCGTCTTCTCGTTGCACTGCGGGAACGAGCTGCGAGCCCGGATCGGGTGTGCCCGCCAGTGAGCAGAACCCCTGTTAACCGTTTTTTCGCCTCTCGCTTCCCTTCTCGCCCCCGCTCCGACATGCACCTCAGTTACAAGCTACGCGAATGCTACACGATGATGTGCTGCCAGCACGCTGAACGTGCGGCCTGGGCGAAAACACGCTGGGTTACACTTTCGCAATACAAGAATCGACCTTGCGTGCTCCACGAGTCCTCGCGCCGCAGCCACTAGTGGCGCAGTGATGGAGCATACCCATGCGGCACTGTTGAGCCAGGCGAAATACGAAATGGTTGCAGTTACTAGGCGAAGCCTGTACGAGGTTGGCCTTTGTGAGCCCCACAATGGCCTAAGTGGCACAGCGTGGACGCCACCCACCATGCGATGCTAACACCCAACTCGCATGCCTGCTGCATGGTCGAAAGGAAAGCTGAGTCTGGGCGGGCACAGCATGCATGACGCCGCATGGGCCACGTGGGCGCGCATGCCTTCCTTGGATATATTTGCTCGCAATCAGCTCGCAATTGCCAGTTTTTTTTACGATAGGTACGAGGTTTGCCGTTGTGAGCCCACAGAGACCGGTGGTGCGCGTGCCTGCACGCCACCTGCATGTGTTGCCGTCGCCTAACGAACTAGCAGGCCTGCTGCGTGGTAGAAATGATAGCATCCTGGGCCAACACACGCCATGCGTGGCGTCGCAAGGACCAAACAGCCATGCCGACTGATAAGCGTTCCTACAAATGTGAGAATTTTCTCCATGTGACAAGATTGCAGAAGGAAACAAAGGGTGCTCCTTGGCCGTCCCCGCGGTAAGGTGTCAGGTGGCCGCTTCGAGGCGCCAAATCAATTACATATGATGCATGAGTCATGCTGGGAGGGTGTGCACGCGGGGAGAGGCGCTGTCACTGTTTTGTGGGGCCTAGTGGGTGTGGGCAGGCGGTGACAGACGGCGTCAGGTTGCCGCCCTGGCGCCCCAGACCCGTGTCTACCGCAGCGGAATGCCATATTAGACTCATATGACGTAAATAGGGCCGCGGAGGAGGCCGCGGGCGACGTTGTCGCGACGGCGGGTGTTGCGCTCACTGGCAGGTTCCAGCCCCGCGTCCTGGGCAGCTCCCGCTTCCCCACCGACGCAGGGGGACTCGGGATGATGATTAGAATCGCAATGGGACGGGGCGGGGGGCGGGGTGTGCTGTGGGCGGACCCAAACCGGGGGTGCATGGTTCCTGAAGGGCATTTTGTGTGACTTGACCCGGGTGGCCCCCCCTTGCACGTGCAGGTTGTGTAACGAGGGGTGACCCGCTCCCCACAGGCAGTAGGTGGAGGATGGTGTGGGCCCAGGCAGCAAGGCTGCTCAGGAGCGGGCGTGCGTGTTATGTTCTGGCCGCAGATCTGGGGCTGCGCGTGGCGGGGGTCCGGGGGCGCAGCCCCCGGTGGAGAGGCAGCCCATCCCACTGATGCGTGCCCAGGCCCAGGCCACAGGCAGTAAGTGGAGGTTGGTGCGTGCCCAGGCAGCAAGGCTGCCCATCAGCGGGCGTGTGTGTTACGGCCATGTGCGCAGATCTCGGGCTGCGCGCGGCGGGGGTCCGGGGGCGCAGCCCTCGGTAGAGAGGCTGCCCATCCCCCTGATGCGTGCGTGTGCTTGCTCAGGCCACAGGCAGTAGGTGGAGGTCGGTGCGGGCCCTGGCAGCAAGGCTGCCCATCAGCAGGTGTGCATGTGCTTGGGGAGGCCACAAATGCATGCATGGCCGAGGTGCATGGCACCGGCACTCAGCATCAAGCAGGTCGTCTTCATGCTTGCGTCAGTATTCTGTCAAGTGCGAACAGGCGGCGTTGCGCGGCGCGGAGCGTCTGCGCGATTGCGCCGCCGGTGGGAGGTTGTTGCGGCGGCGACGGTTTCAGGGTCGGGGTCCGCCAGGACGTCTTGCCTTTCTCTAGCTGCAGGCTGACGCGCTACCGTGGGGTGCGTGGCGTGGTGTGGCGGTCGGGCTGCGAGGCCCACCGTGGCGGCCGCAAAGTGGGAAAACAGCAGATTTTGTATGCTTTATCATCGTTGGTAACGCACAAGGTACATCAAGTGAGGTGTGGGGATTGCTCTGTGGAGGTTGCGGGTAAAGAGATGCTCCTTTGGCAGTGACCCTATACGACATGGACGATGCCAACACCCCATGCCCACATCACCATCATCAGCACCAGCACACCCAGGCCCACGCACCCCCCACCCCCCACCCTGTCCCCTCCCCCCCCCACCTCGCGCTGGTCGTAGATGCGGAAGCCCATGGACAGGATGACCGAACCAAGGAACGACATCAGCAGGTCGCCAGACCCCATCTCAAGGGCCCCCTTGGAGAGGTACGTCTGGGGAGGGGGAGGGTGTGCGTGTGTGTGTGTGTGTGTGCTCGTGTGCGTGCGTGTGGTCAGAGTGATTGAGGAGCGACCTGAGCAGATGTCGCCAGGAGCAGAGAAAGAGCCCGCCTCTGCCTAGTTGAGGGGCAGGTGTTGGGCATACCGTACTGCTCAATGTACTTCACAGTTTGAGTGGTTCACCACAGCCAAAATGCCTGTTCCCAGCTTTGTAATGTCTCAGAGTTGACGGCAGCCCCGAGCCAAGACAACTCCACGTCCCAGCTCACGGCAAAAATACGCACAAAAAAATCCCGCCGTGCCTCAGCGCAGGAGCTGCGGTGCCTGCATCTGCTGCTGCTGCTGCACAAGCAGAGGCACAGCCTGGGAGCCCCACGCGCGCTGAGCCCTTGGCCAGGGCACCATGCATGTCCTTGCATGTCAGCTCGTGATGATATACTTTCTCTTCCCCGGGGGCGTCCACCTCGCGAGGTTGATCGCCGCTGCCACGGCGCCATCCCCGATGACAGGTCGGGCGGAGGGGCGAGTGAGCGGCAGCCGACGAGCATAAGACTCGCATGGATCGGATCCCCCCCCCCCCCCTGGGGCTCCACGCCTCCCCCCCGCGACGGGGGGACGGCGCTGGAGTTTCATTCACGTCTGTCCACGTGATTAAGAGTAGGGGTGCTAGTAAGCGGCGCGATGCGAGTCCCACACTTCACACTGATGTATCCCCGCTCGGAGCGCACTGCGCTCCCGACCCTGGACCCCTTTTCACGGCGCAGTTCACGGCAGCCTGCCGTGACCTGTGATATGAAGTACATTGAGCAGTACGGTACTACAGTTGTTGGGATGCCGAGAGGGGTACGGGTCGCATGGTTCGCACCCTCGTCGCGTGGTCGCACCCGGCGCCTAGCTCAGGGCCTCACGGGTGTTACGGGCTGAGCAGCCTTGGCCGCGTCAGCTAGCTGGCTTGACCACACCACCGCACATGGCACCCTGCTGCTGCACGCTCGACTGTTCTCACACGCATCGCATCACATCGCATCGCCTGGCTGTGGTGCTAGGGCCTAGACACGTGGGACATCCTCACTGACGATGATCACGATGACCCTGGCGGCGGTTGTTGCGATGCATACGACACGCCCACAGCATGCGACACGCCCACAGCACAGCGTGTCGAGTGTCCCCCCCCCCCCCCGCACCCCCGCACCCGCATCGCCTGGTCGTACCCCG